>JARKHS020035463.1:0-122500 GCA_030143305.2 Amblyomma americanum | reverse complement strand
ATTCCCAAACCTGTTCGTCTTGATTGAAGGACAGCAGATAAAAAGACTAGAAACTTGAATGAACACCCGACGAGCGCTTCAAGTGTGTTCCTACAAGTGTTTCGTCTTTTTCTGCGCTGCCCTTCAATCAAGATGAACCAGTACCAACATGCCTAACTTCTCGCTCTGCTTCACAAACTTCTTGTTACTTAGAGCCAACAGAGCATTAGCGAAGGATCCGGCTGAGAGCGCCTTGCATCGCTAGGCTATAAATTTGTCAACTCCGCCTGCCTCGGAACAGTGTTGCTATTAGGCAGTTTTCTTTGAACGTGCTCACGTTGGCGACTCAATAGCTTGCATTACGTGCCGCGTCGCTCTACGCCCTCTCGTCTCTTTCTTAAGTGAACAAGTTTCTGTTTGTGACGGTGACCTCATTCTGGTTCACACTGGAGACAACAGCTGCAACCATATGGCTTAAAAAATAAACACAGCCAAATTCGTGCAGAGCCAATTCCTCTTTGGTCATCTCACCTTATTGTTAATCGCCTTTTTTTTAAATCTTGTGTGCAAATGCACACTGCGGTGACTGTAGTGAATTTAGGAAGAATGCATAAGTTGAAAGAAACGAGCACTTAGACATAAAAACAGTGTAAAAACCGGAGAAGACAACGATAGCGCAGACATCTATAATCAACACTAGCCCCCATTATTTCTCAGTGACAGCTTGCCACAATGAGTAGCTTAATGCAATGAATGTGACTCTGCCAGTAGCAAATTTCAGTTGAGGCAGTACTAGATTTATTCATTTACAGTACACCTAGATGCCCTTTTGCGAGGGTATTACATAGAAATGGGGGTGGGGGGGGGGGTGATGCAAGCATATCAATAAAAATACGGCACAGGCACTTGAAATAAAAACAATACTGCATGTAATAACGAAGTATGACGAAGCTATCCTTCAGAAGTCAAAGAGCGACAAAAGATTGGCAACTGTTAGTGCTGGTTTTCTCTGGCCATTAAATTTTTATTTTCAATTTGTAAAAGATAACCAAGTTAGCCTGCTGCGAGAAATTTGAGATTTCAAGTTGAGAGAAAAATACTGAAGAGGCAGGCATAAGTAAAAGCAAAATGTTTTAGTAGCGCTACCAGCGATGCCTTGTTTTTCGAGCAAATTCATAGAAACACACCACGCAAACAGAGATCATTCAGAGCTTGCAAAAACGCACATATATTTTGCTTAGATACATGTTTTACTGTCCTCTCATTTGCACTAAAATGCACTAAAGATAATAAATATTTTAGTTTGGAGAAAATAGCCGTGAGCAAAACAACACATCCAACGAAGAAATGCGGCAGCAGCAGGCGGAGGCCTGACGACAATGTCGGTGACAGATGCGTCCAGCAATCGATCTTGCTCTAGGATACGCTGAATTTCTCTCCTGCAGCCTGTCGATCGCTGCCTGTGTTCGCTATTCATTCATAACAAACGAGCCTTGTGACTCTGCTTTTGCTTTCAATACCACCTTAGCTTGGAAAGACACAGGAAGTATTCATAAAATCTTCTCCCTCCGATGATGATTACTTTGAGAAGTGTAATTTTTTATCCATAAATGATCCTAACTTAAAAGTCGTTTTATTGAAGCTAAAGCGATCTAAAGTGTCTCTGCTGCAATTTGTAGTAGAGTTCGCAGAGAAAATTAGTCCACGGATCATGAATACCTTCTTCCGCGAAGGAGAGAACTCGAAGGGGCTCTGGAACAGTCTTGTCGACAGAAAATTAAATACACTGACTGAAAATAAATACACTTCGTACAACGCGCTCATTTCGGCATTGTGCACGATGCGGAGGTCCTCGGAAAGATCTGAGGTAGCGACCGCAGGATGGCAACATCTCGAATCATGCCAAGAAAGAACAGAAAAAATTAGCGAGACGGAAGGTTTTATTATAAAGTTTTAGCGGCAAGAGGAAAAGTAGAAGAATTCAGGATCCCGCTCAAGTACAGATTTTCGGCTTAAAATGATCACGACGACATTAACGTTGAGGCAGTGAACAATAATCTAATGGCTAACATTAGGGACTGCGCAGTAGTAGGAGGCGGTAGGAGGATTCAACAGGATACCAGCAAGCTCTCTCAGGAGACGAAAGATCTGAATACAACAGAATATAACTGGCAGAGCGATCAAAGTTAATCAATAAGCGCAAGGTAATCGACATAACGAAGTTTAATATGGAGAAAACCGAGAATGCTCTAAAAACGGAGGTAGCCTAAAAGCGGTGAAGAGAAAACTAGAAATAGGCAAAACTCAGATATATGCGTTAAAAGACTAAGTGGGCAATGTGATCAGCAATATGAATAGAGACTTATAGTAGCCGCAGAGTTCTACACAAATTTGTGAAGAAGCCAATGTGATCACATCGGTAATGAGAGAGGAAATAGCGCACAGCAATGCGTCATCCCGCCAGTTAAGAAAGAGGAAGTAAAGAAAGCCTTAGGAGCAATGCAAAGGGGAAAAGCAGCTGGTGAGGATCAAGTAACAGCAGATGTGTGGAAGGACGAAGGGGAGATTGTGCTAGAAAAACTTGCCACCCTATATACGCCATACCTTATGACGTCGAGCGTACCGGAAGCTTGAAAGGACGCTAACATTATCTTAATCCATAAGAAAGAAGACGTTAAGGACTTGAAAAAATACAGACCGATCAGCTTACTTCCCGTTGCCTACATGGTATTTACTAAGGCAATCGCTAATAGTAAGGACAAACTTAGACTTCAAAAACTGAGTGCTCATGCAGGTTTTCGTAACAGCTACTTAACAATTAATTATATTCACACTATCAATCAGGTGGTTGAGAAATGCGCAGAATATAACCAGCCCCTATATATAGCCTTCATATCTTGCGAGAAGCACTTGACTCAGTGTAAACTTCAGCAGTGATGCAGGCATTGGCGAATGAAAGCGTAGAAGAGCGTTATGTAAAACTTCTGGTTGATATTTATGGCGGGTGCACAGCTACCATACTCTTGCATAATGCCAAGAATAAAATTGCAATTAGAAAGGTTTTCAGGCAGGGAGACACGCCTGTTTACAGGGGTATTCACAGGTAAGAATTGGGAACAGTTGGGCATAAGTGTTAATGAAGAATGCCTTAGTGATCTGCTATTCGCTGATAATATTGCCTTGCTAAGCCACTATGAAGATCAATTGCAAAGCCTGATCAATGACTTAAGCAGGCAGAGCAGAACGGTGGGTCTCAAAAATAATATGTAGAAAACCAAAGTAACGTTAAGTACACTCGGAAGGGAACAGCAGTTTACAGTTGGTAGCGAGGGGCTAGAAGTGGTCAGGGAACACGTCTACGTAGGGCAGGTAGTGAATGCAGAACCTGATCACGAGTGTGAAATCACTAGAAGAAGAAATTCAATTACAGGGCATTTGGGCAGGTTCTCTCAGTTCATGAATAGTAGGATACCAATATCCCTGAAGAGAAAAGTGTACAACAGCAATATCTTACCTGCACTCGCCTAAAGGGCACAACCGTGGATGCTAAATAAAAGGGCCCAACTTAAGTTAAGGACAACGCAGCAAGCTATAAAAAGGAAAATGATAAGTGTAACATGAACAGACCTGTAGCGGTCAGAGTGGGTTAGGGAAGAAACGCGGATTAAGGACAATGTAGTTTAAATCAAGAGGAATAAATAGGCTTGGTCAGGGCATGATATGCGAAGGGCAGATAAACGATGGTCGTTAAGGTGAACGGACCGGGTTCGGAGAGAACGACAGCGTAGCAGGGCGCGACAGAAAGTCAGGTGGACGGATGAGATTAAAGATTTTTTTTTTGTGGGGGGGGGGGGGGGGGAGTAGGGTGGCCACAGCTGGCCTAGGAAAAGGTTAATTGGAGAGATATTGGAGAGGCTTTTGCCCAGCTGTGCGCATAGTCCGACTGATGATCATGATGACACCGCAAAGCAAATGGACGCTATTTGCATTTCGCCTCCATCCGAAATACGGCATCTATGGTCGTGCTTCGATCCTTCAAACTTGGGATCACCACCGGAATGCCAAAGGCGCTGAGCCATCGAGGCAGACATTTCATATTGTTGAAAAAGCTACGTATTTACTGCAATATACTTGTAAGGTTCGTCCAGTTAATAAGCATTTTTTCGAATTATGTTCTTTTCATTGTGAATTATCACTTTAGAATATTGGAATTTACCAACCAGCCAGTCATCATTGACTTAACGTGATTCGTAACCCAACTTTCCTCGCAACGAAGCCTTGCTGCGCAAGGCTTGCTAGACACGAAAAAAAAATTGTCCTACAAAGCACAGAGAAGGAAGAGAAAAAAGCGAAGAGAGAAAGAGGAAAAACAAAAATCTTTCACAGAAAAAAGAAGGTATAGAAAAGAAAAACACCTTGATAAAAAAGCAACAGCTGGTCACTGAATTATGTGAATCAGAATTGAATAACAGTTTGAAGATAACAAAAACGGAGACCATTTGTGCTCCAGTGTCATGGGAGCTCAACGGAGAATATTGTGGCGACAACAAGGTCATTTCACTGCATGAGAAAAAGTATGCCAGTCGTAGTTCACATGCATCATAATAGGGACAGGAAAGCAGTGCGACATGTATCATGCTGCTGTGGAATTTTAACGCTTACAATATTTTTATATGCACACAACACAGCTCTTAAATCCTGAAGCGAAAGTATTGAAAACGTGGTAAAACGACCCCGTCAGCAACGCCATGAGACAAGTCTCTCACGGTGAAGAATTCCACTCTCGCTTGAAAACTGCCCCCATGCGCGCCCAAATAAACACAGTGTTGTCTCCGCGAAATTGAAGTATTAGTGAACTAGACTGGTTTCCTGGATGCCTATAAAGGAAAGAATGCGGAAAAGTCTTTGTAGTCTAATCTGCGCAACACCAGAGCCCCGCCGCTCATCTTCCTGTACACCAAATCCTCCTGGGCGTGTTAAGACGGGGAACTGAAAACCCCGCGCACCTGACCTCTTTCTGCGCCGCGTTAAAGAAAATGGAACAGAAAAGCGAACACTGTGCAGAATCTGCCAGCGCCCTCTACCCGCAGAAATTCAGCTTCGAGTACATATTTCTGCGATAAAGAAAACACCTCCGGCGTAGCCGCACGCACGGGCAACAATACTAGAAGCACTGTCACGTATTTCAATGTATATCATGCGCTAACTGTGGTAGACAGGAATGTGTGACACACGAATGCCTGGGAGGAATGTATGTCAGGAATTATGTCAGGAATTTCACGATAATATTGCGCAATGGCACTCCACAACTTCATTTCTGCCAGACTTTGCGTCACTGCCGTTCACGTGACGCTGTCACTTACTAGAATCTGCAGCATATCATTCTTTTGGCCTCCTCCCGGAACTTAGCAAGGACTGTTCATAAATACACGCCACATGGAATTCGTGTGCCAGTGCTGGGCTCCGAATGCAATCGTTTACTTTCCCGCTCATAACTACATTTTTGGGCATCCTATCACCTCGCTTTGATAACCGGTGTACAGGCTGGGTAGGTTCTGTGCTAACTCATTGCTTTGCGTATTAACAGTAAGTTAATAGGGGCTACCTCGCGGTGGCTTCAATGAAGTTGGTAATTACTCAGTTATTTTTATGGCAGTTTCACAACGAATACTGCAAGTTTGGGCCTACAACGTATTAAACAAAATAAAAAAACAAAGACATTACCGAAGAAATGGAACATGCGATTTGTACGGGGCTCAAACGCTGGATTTACTTGGTGCTAAAAAGGGTGACAAGCTTGCCGAGCTAGCCCAATGGTCTATGGAGTCCAATGTTGGAAACAATGTTACAGCTGGACTTGGTTTTGCTGCTGATTGAATTTTAGTTCAATAGTAGGCTATTCGACAATATGCAGATCAGTCTTAATTACCAGCGCCGATTTCCAAGTGGAAACTAAGCTGTCCACGAACAGAAAAGGCCAAAGGAATTTGTAGCGCCAAGGTGCCTAGAGATCTGGAGTGTTATTCTCAGTAAACATTTTTTATGTCATGTAGCATAATGTTGTAGGATGCGACACATTTTGATGGGAATTGTTCCTGTTTCTTTCGACAGAAATCTCATTGCACTAAGAAAGGCGTCTGATTTGTAATATTTATCGGGCATACCCAGTATTATCGTGTAATCGATAACGTCTGAAGAAGGTGCGTTCGGTTATGACACCGAAAAAGGCGCTTAATTTTAGGCTAAACACATCATAATCAAAGTGTAACATTTTCCCCATCTAGTTCCTAAAAGCGCGACGGCGGCGCACACGCCAGCGGCAATACAAGCGCGCACCCCTAATAATTGCATGCAGCCTTAAGAAAGGTAAGGGTGCTGAAAGGCAAGCCCGAGTCATCTAACTGCATGGCGTCGCTACGCTAAGTTCCATTAGTATCACGATTAGACGCGCAGAAAGTGACATGAGCGCCTTACCGATGGAATGAAGTGGTGTACACAAGTGCGGTTGAAAAAAAAAAAACATTAGCGAATATTGTGCGACAGAGTGGTGCAGTAATAAAACGCGCTTCCTTTCGATTGAATGCGGCGCAGAGCACAGCTTGGCAGCGGTGAACGGAATCACGCATTGGAGACGTGAGACCCCTTTGTCCATTCAAATGAGCGTCTGCGACCCCAGCGCGCCCCCGCGGGCGTATAACCCACTGCGACGCCGCCCATCTGTGCCCAATTACAATTTTCGAAGCTCCCCGGGGGCGCAGGGTTCCCGCGCGAATAAATTTGCCTAATGCAGGCAGTCAGTCGCTAGCGCGCGAAGGATACGCTAACAATGGGAGCAGCTTTTCCTAAGTTTTATTAATTGTATGCATTTGCTTTTTGTTTCAGGATTGCTAGCTCTGCCAGGAATACAGGCTCTGATACTTAGTGGCCTTGCTGTATTCTGCACAGTGGTGAGGAAAGTTTGTTGGAAGCACGTGTCTGGGGCTTGCAATTAATGAAACATAAATTTCTAAAAGCTTAGGTCGAGAAATATATTTGCGGATGGCTTAAGTTCAATTTCTTTTTGTTCCTCACCGACCACTACATCGGTACCCGGTCCACTTTATGATTAAATTAATAGTACAACAGGTGCAAACTGCAAACAGGCAGCTTTTGTGTTGATTTTTTTTACGATTGATGCACAGGCTGAAAGTGGCACTGATTTGCAAGAATTGAAAACTGAAGCTTTTTCGTTTGAGAGGGAGACGTCGCGTGCCTGCTTTCATTTGTAGTTCAAGGTGTTCCTCTTTCTAATTAGTTCTGCAGTTGGTTCCCTCTGAGATGAATCACACGAAAGACATGAATAGTAATGGGCAAGCCTAAACATACCATAAGCTTGCAGGCTGGGCTTTGGACATGAGGCAACAGAGTTGATCGCGAATGAGGCGACCAAGAAACACACTCAGGCTAAGTTTTGTCATTAAACGAGATTTCTGTCTCGAGCCGTGCAGGCTCCCATTAGTTATATCGACGTTTCTACAGTATTTAAATCATATCGAAGCACCCTGCAGTATTATGTACGTGAGATGAGTGAAGCAAAAGCTAAAGATGAAAATCTAGAGGCCTGTGTATCGCGCGATGTCAGTGCACGTTAAAGAATCCCAGGTGGTCGAAATTTCCGGAGTCCTTCCCAACGGCGTCCCTCATAGCCTGAGTCGCTTTCCGATGTTAAACCCCTGTAAACCATAAATCAAGCCAAAAACAAAAGACTCGGGTTGACACAAACATCACTCACTTAGCGAGGATTGTTGCGTCGGCATCTTTCTACAGGCGTGGGGCAGGCCAACACTGGTATAAACTGAGTTAACATGGATGCGAAAGTTGAAACATTCGCAAAACTCGCCCACAAATTCAACTTCAATAAATAAAAAGAGACAGAAAGGCACGACTTCCACCCAGTCTCCTGCAAAAGAATTTGAGGGGACCCCTGGGCCAGTGACACTCGACCACTCACGAGGAGTTCGGTGCACAAGCAACTGATGAGCTGTTAAAGAAACTCCAGGCTGTGACATGAAAGGGCGCGCCATTAACGAGGAATACTTGAGAGAGAGCATGCTACGGCCAACGCACCGGGTTGCCTGTAAATAGAGTTCGAATAAGAGGTCACGCCTTCAAGAACGCCGACACACACACACACGCACGTACGCACGCACGCACGCGCACAAACAGAGAGATGCGAAAAAAGGACCTTCAGCAGTAGACCGGGCTGTGCAGTATCTATGCCTCGTACACAGCTGGTGTCTCCCGATCTCATTGAAAAGGCCTGTGCGTGATCACAGCGAAGAACCATCTAAAAAGCACATTAGATGGACGCGTTTATAAATCTCACTGGCGGAACAAAAACATTTTCTCGCTCTTTCTCACAAAATCGTTTAAACCGAAATAAACTAAATCTACTGAATGAGTTAACAGCCTTCTGAAGCGTTCATTATTAGTCACCCGTGGCAGATATTGTGTGGTTTTCGGTGATCCCGATTTCGTGGGTCGATCCCTTACGCGTCTGCCGTATAGCACTGAAGGTGAAATAAAAAAGAACCCGAGATTTGTTCACTGTCAGAGCACGTTAAAGACCACCAGGTGGTCTAAATTAATCAAGAGCCCTGCACTACGGATCCCCTCATACAATACGTCGCTCTTAATTAACGCCTCTGGTCTGGCGCCGTAGACGCTTTCCTTCTCTTCTGGGCAATGGTAGAGCACTTTCCAAGTTAAAAGGGGTTGTTTAGCGCCGCAGGCAATCCACAACTGCAGTTTGAGAGTAAGTTACTGCCCACTGCAGCATTGGGAGCCTTTACGGCGTGGTATGTAGATTATAACACCAGCTGTGAAACAGGTCTGTTTTATAATGGCCTAGAAGGGTGATGCTTTAAGCTAGTGGGTAATTCACATTAGGTTCCATAGCGCAACAAGCAGGGAAAAAAACAGAACACAAGCGCTCGCGTTCTGTCGTGGCGCTGGTTTTTGCGCTATGAAACCTCATGCTTATAAATGGCCAGAAAAGCTTGCGCGTACATCTATCCGGTATACTACAGCTCTACGTAACACCTGTACGCTAATAAAATTTGCAGCGCGTTAAGCTCTGAGATGAAGTTAGTATCTCTTGGTAACTTTTGCTTGTTTTATTTCCATCACGCAAACTTTTCTCCAAAGACAGCTGCGCCAAGAAGTGCAGCTGCCCAGTCCTTGGGAAGTATAGTTCTGTCGTTTTGTGTTTCACTAGACAGCCCGGGGCACTTCACGCCCTGTCCATCGGGCAAAACGCTGTGGCATGCGTAGCACCAAAAACGGCGTGGGAACCCGCGCTCGCTGTCCTGCTAAAGACACTGTGTAAGTCGCCGAATTTTACTACACCTAAGGTACAGGGGTACAAAAATAAAACCGGATTCGACGGCGTAGATTATTAGAAGCAGAATTCGGCCCGAAAGACGAGCTCGAGACGATGAAATCTGTAAGCGAGTGCTATAAGCTGGCAGAACATTTTCAGTCAGCCTTGACGTCGGGAGCAGTTGCAAGCATGGCATCCACTACCGGACAGCCGTAACATATTCTGGGACTCCTCATACAATGTGAAAGCTGTTTCCGGCCAGAGAATTTGCTTCCTGAACCTGCCCGTTTTCGCCGGTTCACTAGGGGACACGAAAGAACAGCACACGACAAAACGGCATGCTTCAGAACAGCCACCAGAAAACACCACAGCGACAAAACAGCACAGGGAAACGGCACATTTTTTTCTCGGTGATGTTTTATCGCTGTGCTGTTTTTTGTGTGCCGTTTTGACGTATGCTGTTCTGCCGCGTGCCGTTCCTTCCTGGCGCCGGTTCACTTTGAGCTGATCAACGCACATGTTCTGCCTGGCTTCTTTCGTTGCTTGAAGAAGCTCCGCCATCAGCCGCTTTCTTTAGCAGGACAGCGAGCGCGGGTTCCCACGCCGTTTTTGGTGATATGTGTGCCGCAGCGTTTATCCCGATGGACGGGGCGTAAAGTGTCCCGGCTGCTTTCGCACTTATGCGCGCTATGCTGCCCGCCTGCTGTTCTCTATTTTAGGCGGCGCAATTGGTTACGTTGGGCGCCCTGTCACTATGGTCTGGAGCTACATAAAGCTGTCATTTGGGACACAGTCATATTTTTGTATCGCTTGAGTCAACCAGCTCAATGACACAACCAAGCCAAGGCAGCAGCACTGCTGGTTGCAACGATTTGTAAGTGCAGAACAAATAGATGAAGTTTGAGGAAGACGACGCATTACAAAGATCTGGGGGCCTTCTTAACTGCATTATTAAGGAAGAAATGCCATGATGTTCAGGTGGCGTTGCGCCAACTCCCAAACATTGGCGGTCCTCACATTGTTAACTTAGGCAACTTAGGCGGCGCCCTATGAATGGGCCACTCGTGGTAACGTGGTGGTGATGACGTCACGACCTTCTCAATTGCAGTCATAGTTCGTGGGGTGATCTCACGTAGAATTTTGAAACGCGCCACACAATGTGTTCATGTTCAGAGAAGACTAGGGAGCACAAAGAAAACAAAGCTAATGACACACTATTGGTGGCTGATATGCTTCGAAGTTATGATAGCACTAAAAAAAATGTGAAAAATTCGTGGTAACGTGGATCACAAGCCGTAGGTGGTTTTTATTTCTGCATACTATTGTGAGGGATTTCCGTTTCCATTTTCCATTGTGAGTGATAATTTTACAATTGACATCCTTTGAAATTGTGATATTGCTACTCGATATGCCGTGGCTATATATGATGGATGCACCAGGATCGCGCCATTGCTTCTGACGCGAACGCTTATATGGGCACAACAGCCAATGCTACGGTTGCGGCCTTTGACGTCTGCGAGTTCTGGGCGCTCGTTTATGCACCGTGGCCTTTTCTAGTGCTTCTTCCATAACTTGTTCCTCCATACTGCTGAGGCGAGTTTAATTAACGCATAGCAACTCCGGTATCGGAGCGAAACGTCAGTTCTTCCCGCTGCATTGGCGCCCTCTATGCTTGGTCTTGGTCCAGGAATTGAACCTGGGGTCATCGCCCACCCAGATCATGGCTCTACTAAGGTAACTAGGATTGCTAGCACATGGCGGGTCGAAACCGTGTTCACCAAATGAAAGTGGCCGTACCGTTAGTTTAATGTTTTCGACAAACACGAACGCAGAGCAGATTTACATTAGCATCCGGCCGATGAGTAGTTGCTCCTTTATTACAAATATACCCCGCCTGCTGGGTTCCCCTAAACACTGGGCTTAAAAAAAGGGAATGTCCACGTACCTTTCGACCGACTTCAATTGGGATACTCACACTGCCTCCTGCGAATAGAAGTGAGAGAATTGAGAGGTGAGAGAAATAAATGTAGCAGACGCGCGCCGCAACAGCGCGCTGCCGAAGCGAGGACAGCGGCTGTGGGCAAAGATAGATACACCTGTGTCCAGTGCGTTCCGTCAACACTCATCACAAACTTCGGCTCGTGGACTTGGCTCATCGTGAATGGATGTTACGAGGGTACTCACCATGTTCGGTATTGGTACCAAAGCACTCTTGCGATGGGTAAACCCTGAGCAAGATTTTGCAATGCTCGTCGGCTTGTGTACAGTATCTTGCGATGTTTATGGGTTGGTGCCAAGTAACTTGCGACGTTCGTGGTATTGTGCGAAGTGAAATAAATAAAGAAGAATAACAGAAACAAAAATTGCCGCGACTGGGGCCCGAACGCGCGGCGGCGCGAGCAAATAAGGTTTGTTGTGCAATGCACGAGAGCGCTTAGTTATCGGCTCAGTTTTTTCTTTATTGCATGAAATTAGTGCCGAAAAGAAAAATTTGAGCATGTTTACGCCACAAAACACAAGGCCACCACACCCCTGCACAACCTCACCTTCCAAAACATCAAAAGCCGATCACGCCTGGTGTTAAACTGCCGCACATTGCTTGATTGCTTGCTTGCTTGCTGCCTCATACAATGGCACATGCCCACATAGGGGGATTGGCCAAGAATTGGGGGGCACAGAGAGTTTTTCAGATAAATATTTCCTGGACGAAAATAAAATGAATGCTGAGGAAGGAAGAAGTAAACAAAAAGAACAGCGAAATGAAACGGGAATGCATAACGCACGCAGGAGATCGAGACTGATGTTTATAGCCGAGTGGTTAAATGATAATGATAACAGTGCACTGCGCTGTGTCTCGCGCTGTGCACTGCGCATCGTTGTCTTCATCAACTTCCATCCGTGGCGCGAAGACACAGACAGAGAATTATCGGTCTTCATCATCGTTGTTACTGTTCATGCAATTTTGCTTTCGCAAGTATATAGAATTGAGGCAAAAATTTTCTGTCATTTTTAATTTATATTTATCCAACTATACTCCGTTTCATACATCATGTGCAATGCTGTAAAAGCTAGCGCTCTAGTTAGCGCTGCCTGCATCCGCGACCAAAAAGTAGTGCGCTTCTTGTGGCGAGCGAAACATATTAAAGGCTTTGTCTGCATACTTGCTATATGACACATTTGTTATCAGCTTGATAAAATGCACTTTTACTGCTGACGACAAGCCGTCGCTTTATCGTGCCTTAGAACACTCGGCGACAGAACAAGCGCGGAGTAACACACCTACCTTTATTTTTCCGTACGGACTGCAACCTTACCTTTCACAGCGTTGCAACTGATGTGTGAAACGGAGTATAATTTGTCAAACTGATTATTGATATTATAAACTCGCCATTTCCATTTAGGTATAAATTCACTTAACTTTTACGTTTTAATAACCAGTTTCAGAGCCATTCACATTACCTTTGCCATCGCTAGACCCAGGACATCAGTGAGAGTTACTGAGCCTGTATCGACATTTGGATGGATACTGCCATATTTCAGTAAAATATCCTATTTTTCTACAGATTTACCAGACATCGCGTATGTATACGCGGGGCGCCCACGGCTCCGCTTCTACTCGCAATTACTGTTGCGGGCCAGCCGGCGGTTGTTTAACGTGTACAGACATCGCACAGCACACGGTTACGCTTGGCGTTTCGCGTAATTCGAAACGGGGCCGCCAAACGTGCCCACGTGCTTTGTCGTGTTAGTCCGCGTTAAATATCCCCAGGTGGTCGAAGTAATTCTGGAGTCTTCCACTCTTTCTCGGTACCTTGATTACCAAACGCATCCCTTCCCCCAGGATGCCGCTGTGGTGTCCAGCGTGTATTGAAACAGTTAGTGATTGTTTTTTCCTTGAAACCACAGTTAATACGGGGGTGTTGGATGCTTACTACCACGAATATTAAGCATAAGTCGGGAACTTCTGCCTTAAGGGTTAGAGCTCTAGAATGGGCATAGGTTAAGGCAATTTATGTGGTTCCTCTGTGTGACTTGAGCAGTTTTCTAAATCGCTCTCACATCCCAATTAGTGTCTGCTTTTGGGCAAGTTGTCAACCTGGCAGTACAGATGTAAATTTAAGCTAGTGTCCGTGCGTTATTTCCCGCGTCACATTTTGTCATTTTATTTCATTTTTGTTTTGTCGCGATTGCTTTGCATGCATTCTTGATATGATTTTGCACGCAGCGGTTAATCTTGCTATAGAAGAATAGAGCTGAGGGCAGGACAGTGATGGCGTCAGATGTATTCTCTCTCTTTGGTGTTTCTATTTCATTACCATCGTTTTATGAGGATTCGCTTCCGCATCTCTTTATATTGTCAGCTGCTTTTAATTTGATGAAAGCGACTGCTTAATTGATGTTGCTTATATCTTGTACGTCTCTGGCGTTGTTAACACTGTAGGTGGATTTTGTCCTAAACACGTTGTAAAAACCGTGCCCCTAATATAGACCATTCCAGTTCAATGTGGCCGTGCAGTGTCTAGCCTCTTTGAAAGCGACCACTTGAAAGGGGGGGGGGGGGGGATGGAGCGGCTGTGCTGTCTGTTTTTCACGTTTTTTTCCACTTCTTACACTATTTGTAAATCCGAACTTAAGTGCCTATGAAAACAGTTATTGGGTCAGCCACGGGGAAGTCACGAAGGTAGCCACGAAGAAAATGTTCAGCAGGCTTATTGTATTTGATTCGTACTCCCATTTTGCTTTGTCCAAATGTGCAGTTTGCTGGCGCATGGTAGCCTTGGTATCTTGCGTGCCATCAAAGACGAAACAACATAAGTCTAGCTTAGGCAGCAGCGTTTGGAGAAGTAAAGAAGTGTCATAACAAAGGTAAATCACTTATATCACAGCGATGCATTTATAACGCTCTCTAAATGCGTCCAATGACGGCGTTTCTGGTCTTCTCGGCATAGTACGCCACAACGAAAAGCGCTTGCTTTTACCTGCTCGATCTTGTCTCTTCTAATATTTGTCTTCAAATCTAAGCGACGGCTTCTCAGCACCCGAGCTTTTTCTGCCCCAGGCGATTGCATCAACGTAGTATATTTGAGGCAGTGATCAATGGATGGTTCTGGACTTTGTCTGTTTTTTTATTGATTTCAACGACTCATTGCAGCTTGGCACATAAATTTCTGCGTCGTTTTTACGCCCCTGGCTTCCTTGTCAATTCCTTATACATTTATTGTGTCGGAACTATGTTTGCTTCAAAATTCGAGTAAAGAAGTTCAAATGAAGAGCGAACTGTGCTACCTGAAATAAAGTTTCGTCACAAAGTATGTTGAAACGCAACTTAGTATTTGCCTCTAAGTGAAAGGAGCGCACGAAGTTTCAAGGGGCCCTTAGATATCACGGGAAAGGACGCAGGTGCTGTCTATAGATTTCATTCGAGAATAGCAAAGAATAAACAGGATTGTGCAAAACTTTCTTTGTACAAAGTGAACGCAAAATAAAGTACGATTGAGCAATGCACAGTTCTTTATCGTTTTTTTTTTCCGGGAAATGGGAAAAAAATAAAACCGACGATACTGGGCTTGCTTTGCACCAAACTCAAGAAAAATATAGAAATACGCTTGAGTGATTCACATCTGCACATGCAAGCCTTCAAGAACCAGAAAAGTAGCTTCGATTTTCTTCACGGCGAGATGCATATGCCATCGATCGGTTAAATCTAAGCGCTCGATCGACAGAACGGGCGTTTTGTGTTTCCACTTCAGCCTGCGCTACATGGCAGGACAGTGCTGTAAATGTTTGTTTGTTTTTAGAACGAGAAGAATTTTTATGTTTATTTGTCAGATAAGCTGGCCCCACGCATGATTTTTGCAATTTGTAGTCTTAGAACCTTGGAGAATAAATGCGTGAAAAATAACTATACCTTTCTTTGACACGTCTTGTCGGCTCTGCCTTTTTTTCCCTTTCACCGTATACTTCACCGCACTTGCAGTCTATAAAAACTAACGATGTCTGCTGCAAGCGATGATAGTACGGTTACATACAATACATCAAATAATTGCTGAATTGTTTTTTATCACTATCAAACGAAAAAAAGCAAACAATAAAAGTAACACTACCTTGGGAATACCTTGGTTTCAAAGAAATTGAAATTGGTTGTTGGGGAAAGGATGTAGTGCACTAATTGTCTCACATATCTTGGCGAACTCCCGAACCGCGCCATAAGGAAAGAAAGGGAGGTGGGAGTGAAAGAAGAAACAGAGAAAGAAGAGCCGCAGTGGAGGGCTCCGGATTAATTTCGACCACCTGGAGATCTTTAACGTGCACTGACATCGCACAGCACACGGGCGCCTTTGCAGCTTTTCGCCTCCATCGAAACGCTTCCGCCGCGCGTGTATTGGTTTCAGAGGCTGTTGATCTTTTGCGTATATGAGCCCCTGTGCACAGCAACCAGCCTCTGTATTTTCTACCACCTGTATTTTGCACGCCAATAACGTGAAGCAAAGTATTTGCATGTCTATTGATTAGTCCAATTTCTGAATTATTTCACACAATCTTCAGTAATTTAATCGAATTCACGAATTTCATAATTAGTGAATTAGTTACTGTACAACTGAATTAAATTATTATTAATTAATTAGTACGTAAGTGTGATTACTAGACGACCTAGCAACGGGACGCACGTCATCGGATGTGGTTGAACCGAAGTTAGAAAACGCGACGAAACGGTAAAAGCATAAAGAAGCGAGCATGCAGCAACGCAATCGGCAGCTGTAAGAGAAATGCTTTCGCATTACGGCACCTAAGGAGTGTACTATAGTATACACCTGAACTTTTTTAGCAGTGCATGAGTAACCATAACTGCCGCCACATCGGTGATACAATTTAAAGAGTAAAGTCTCTACTAATCACTATCTACATACTTATATGGCAGGTACAGGCAACGAACAATAAACATTAATGGAGCAGTAACCTCACGATACGTCGTTAAAAATAAAATGACATCAACAACATATTTTGTGCCTGTAATCGGAAGCGTTTGCCATAGAACTCCGTAGACAAATAAGCCTTGTAACTTTGTACGTAACTCTAATTTCGGTTCTCTTTATTTACATTCTTGAGCGAATGCATGCCCTGATATGGTTTTTACCTTTTGAAACATCAACCGTCTCGTGTAAGAGCCTAACACTGTTGTCCATGTTGAGAAATCGGATACTTATTTATCAGCGCTTGTCTCTATAAAGTAAGGAAAACAGCGAGCTATTATTTAGAATTCCCGCAAGCTAGACGTGCCGCGCGAATGCGAAAATACATGAAAACCTCAGGCTTGCAAAAATGCCCACTTTCCGAGGACTTTTGTCATTTTCTTCTGGACGAGTGAGATTTCAGCTCTAGCACTGAAACAGTCAGCAGCCGACTATTATAATTTATGCATCAAGCACTCATTAGTGCCTCAACAACCCCGAATGGTCACCGCTCACGGGGCGTTGCATAGCCTAACAATTAAAGGGGCTCTGGCTTAACATGCTGCTATGTAATATCCAGCGTAGAATTCTGATGAAGAGGCCAAGTGCCTCGCACTGAAAGGCTGACTTTTGGCCAACTCATTTGCGTCTGTCGAGTCAAACCATTTAAATTCGAGTGCACTCTTCCACCGCTAATGAATTGTTTGTGGCTAAGGCAAGATTTTCGCAAGCGACAGTATGGCATTACGGCATACTTAACAGGCGAGGGAAAAGCGGTGCCGGCAGGATTTAGTTCTATCTTGATTTACACTCAAGAGTGCGCCATCTTTCTCCCCCGCGGTATTAAAGGGTGCTAAGGATGGTTTTTCTTTTCTTTGCTAAGAGACTGGCGGATTAAGCCACCACTCGTGAATGTGCGCACTTATCTCGAGAAGGGAACTTATAAGTGCACAGGGGCCATTAGCGAAACATCTTAAATGTAAATGCACTACCAGCTTGGTTATACAGACCTTTCATTTCGTGCATCGCAAAGGTCATTATGCCTGAACGCGCGGCACAAAAATGCGAAGAACCCGGCGCCAACACGCCCCACTGTAGGAATTTATTTTCATCGCGCTTTTACCTGTGTGGTACGAAAAAGGCGTTAGAGTCATCCTAGAATGTATCATTGACGAGTTTAGGGTCTATTTAATAATAATAATAATTGGTTTTTGGGGAAAGGAAATGGCGCAGTATCTGTCTCGCATATCGGCGGACACCTGAACCGCACCGTAAGGGAAGGGATAAAAGAGAGAGTGAAAGAAGAAAGGAAGAAGAGGTGCTGTAGTGGAGGGCTCCGGAATAATTTTGACCACCTGGGGATCTTTAACGTGCACTGACATCTCACAGCACACGGGCGCCTTAGCATTTTTTCTCCATAAAAACGCAGCCGCCGCGGTCGGGTTCGAACCCGGGAACTCCGGATCAGTAAGGGTCTATTTGCTATCACCGAACTGGAAGCGCGGTGAAAAAAAAATTGAAACAGCAAAACGTGTTGGCGCCGGGTTGTTCTAGTTTCTTTCCGTCCAGGTAGTACCACGAAAATGTCTTAGCGTGCTTGGGAAGACACTGAACAGAATGCGGTAGAATGGTTCGCGCATATTTCCAGCTTGAATACCGCATGCAAGGAGAGAAGAGTCGGAATATTAAAATTGACAGCAGGCATGATTTGAAACGGCTTACGCGTATTTTAAGTATTTCCTAAAACACTTTCCCCGGTTTCCATTTTCCTTTCAGCGAAATGGCTCAATAATCTCACTACTTCGTTGCTTAATTTATGGCAGGCATTCACAAAAGTGCAGAGTTTATAGAAATTGCGTTTTCCGTAGCGCAGATTTCTAGCATGTTCATTCAAAGAACGTCATTATTAGCACCTGTGGAACGGTTCTGGTACAGTTCAAAAAAAAAATATTTGTGCAGTTTTTTTTCCACCGAATGCAAAACTTCAAGTTATCCCACACAATTTCTGGAGTTCAATTTTCTATTCGCATTAGACGAAAGGTTATAGTATCATATAAATGGTTATCAATCCTTATAGAAATTTGAGATGTAGACCGCGGTAAGCCGAGGCTACCCCACTGGAGGAAGACGTGTGTACATGCTGCGCCTTGCGTTTTTGCCAACCTTAAACACCAAGCGTTGGCGGCGGTGGCTCAGTGGTTAGGGCGCTCGGCTACTGATCCGGAGTTCCCGGGTTCGAACCGGACCGCGGCGGTTGCGTTTTTATGGAGGAGAAACGCCGACTCGCCCGTGTGCTGTGCGATGTCAGTGCACGTTAAAGATCCCCAGGTGGTCGAAATTATTCCGGAGCCCTCCACTACGGCACCTCTCTCTTCCTTTCCTCTTTCTCTCCCTCCTTTATCCCTTCCCTTACGGCGCGGTTCAGGTGTCCAACGATATGTGAGACAGATACTGCGCCATTTCCTTTCCGCAAAAAACCAATTACTATATAACTTGGCTAACCTTGGAATTCAGCGAAAGGCAAAAGGCTCGTCCATGGCAACTCTGCTGCACGCTCGCGACAGCTGTTCTAATATACCCGCAATACCCACACGACCACGTGGCTATGACGTCGTATCACATGGTCTTTTGACATCGGATGTCATCACGTTGCTTCACATGACTCCATCGAATGTTCTTAAGGGGCAAGTTCAACCCAAAGGTCACTCATTGTCAAAGGTCATCTAAAGGTCATAGGTCAAGTTGAGGGGTTAAGTTTTCGACACCGTAACTGTAAACGCATATATGGTCATACACGGCTAACGTGGTATGGCTGAAGGACGTTCAAGGGCATTCTCCGGCAATCTAATATTTAGGCATACGTGATCACGGCTGTCTGCAGACAGCGTAATTACGAAGAAAAAACGTACCCTGTAAAAGTACCGTTCTGAGGCTAACAATAATAAGATGATGGAAAAGCGGCGTTAAACAACATCTCATCCTGGAAGAGTCAAGCTGAGCGGAATGTCGTGGCCTTGTACCATCCATTTTTACACAATGAAAACTCGTGAGAGGTGAATTTGATCTGTATCAAAAAGGAAACAAGGCAGAAACCTCGACTCGGGCGAGAGAGACGACTGTGATCCTGTTATGGAGCTTTGCTTCGCTAGTTAACATTTGATACGGCTTCTGCTTTCGGCGCAGGCTGATCTTCGCATTTTTCAGTGGAATGCTGAAGAAGGGATCCTCGTGAACGAAACGAATATGTACGAGGCGTGTTAAGAAGTTGTGAGAAAGTTCTTAACAGTGGCTGTTGCGGGTGAGATTCATAAAACACGTTGGTGCTGTGCGTGACCTTCGAGCAACCACCGGCAGCAAAAAGACCACGCGCGACGTTGCATTTTCATAATCCACAACCCATCGGCGCCATGGCTGGAAAAAGAATCGGACACATGATTTTAAGTAACCTGGATTTGGACCCAGTTTTTTCATGTTTGACTTCATTACTGCACTAGTCACGGGTACTACTAAAACCGGACGCTAAATTGAACCCTGACTCTATGAGTGGCTTCTCCGTTCGGTGTTCGTACCCGTGAAGGCCGCCCTAATCAAGTGGAAGATGATGTGACACTCCATCAATTAGAAATGTAAACTTTCTGGAAAATTTATATTCAACCTGTGGTTCCTCCAAATATAAAAAAAACCTGCTTTAAATAAATAAATAAGTATGCAATGTTTACTACCGAGTGGTAACAAATATTCGCCGCTCAAGACCAACAGGAGTACAAATTCGTTTGAAGCAACAAAGATAAGTTCCAAATATACATTCTCAGGCCGTCCTTAAGAATGAATTGCTATATTGCAGACCCGGTAAAAGTGA
Organism: Amblyomma americanum; assembly: GCA_030143305.2. NCBI lineage: Eukaryota > Metazoa > Arthropoda > Arachnida > Ixodida > Ixodidae > Amblyomma > Amblyomma americanum. The sequence goes on along the minus strand of JARKHS020035463.1, from coordinate 102,351 downwards.
TAGAAGCGCGTTTGTCACAAGGAGGCTCCAACACTGATCCATCTGAAAATAAATATTTCCGCCCTGGAGCAGTCAAATCCAGAGTCCAACCACTTTGAGGATTTTGCCCATGAGATCAACCACGGCGCAAGGTTTGCATTACGTGCTACAGTTTGCTGAGAAGAAAAAAGACTAATCTTTGGAACATGCAAGCATTGACAACCCCAAATGTTCTCATTAGGATTCGGCATGACGCTCTCCTTATTCCTTAACTTAAATTTGCGTAGGAACTGTTACATAATGAGTTGTTAGACTCGCAATTAAAAGAGGAGATATTGAAATGTGATCATTATTTAGGATGCGCTTTAACGGCGAGGAGTGATGACTGGCCGGACCTTTCTTCCACCGTTATTTGATTTATTTTTATTTATTTCTTATCACGTACTGGCGACCAAACATGGTTGAAGCACAAGATGTAGATTCCAGAAAATACAGTACAGATAAATATACCATGCCGTGTAAAGTGCAGTCACGCATAAAGAAGATATACAAGAAAGAAACAAATACAGAACGTCAACAACATAGTCCATGTTCGACAACGCTAACTGACGGTTTAAATCATTTATAGGTGGCAAGCAGAAGAGAATCATGCGGAGGTGTGTTACAGAATGATCATAGTAAGAAAAAATGAATATAGCTACCGTGGTGGCTCAGTGGTTACAGCGTTTGGCTGCCGGCCCGAAATACGTGGGTTAGATCCCGGCTGAGGTGGTCTCATTTCGATGGAGGAGAAATACTAGAGGCCCGTGTAGTGTGCGATGTCAGTGAACGTTAAAGATCCCCATGTGTCTGAAATTACCCAGAGCCGTTCACTACGGCGTCCCTGATAGCCTGAGTGGCTTTGGAACACTAAACCACATCAAACCAAACCGGAAAAAATAATACTCATAGAGATACGTACGAGGAAAAAGTGGTTCAAGATAATGTTCATGCTTATGACGAGCATTTGCAGATGAGTGTTAAATCATGAATTCTTGGGGATGTATGCCTAGTTTTGGAAATAAGATACTGCGAAATTTATTTCGAGCAATTTTTGTAAGTTCTTTCAAGCACTCCACCTATGCTTCATGCAACATAGCACACGGAGACGCCCTGCGTCTCCATATGTAAGTAAATGATCGGCTCATATATAAATCCGGTCATAAATACATTCTCCGCTAACCTGTCAGGTTTTTCTATTTTCTGTAATCTACCGTGGTGCGAGGGTCCCACAATATGCTTGCGTACTCTAGAAGAGGTCTAACAACCGCTTTGCATGCCTTGTTTCTCAGCTCCCTTGATGACCTTTTTAATTTATATTTTAAGAAACCGATTTTAAGAAGCCGAATTTGGCCGCTTATTACTACCCAAATGAACGACATACTAAACAATACAAAAGAATTTTCGTTCATTAGTCCGCAAAGAGACTATCAACGTTTTTCAGCAAAGAAGCAGAAATGATGGGTGGAACAAATTGAAAGAAATTGCAAGAGCGGGCTTTAACCTTGTGAACAAACTTCAAAAGATCCCAAACTTCGCCTCGAGGCCTGCAGTTCTTATGTATATACGCAAAGGAGATTCCTCTGATACGAGCGATGACGAAATCGAGGGATGAAATGAGGCAGATGCGAGAAGGGCGCAGAGTCGAAAGGAAAGAAGACTGCACAAAGGCCAGAGTGTCGTCAAGGCGCAGTTGCTATGGCAACGAAGGCGCAAGAAGAATACAGTGCGGAGGGCGTCGGGTGTAAGCGTTACAGGATAGCCAAACCTTGCAGCGGAACTATAAACGAATAAGAACAGAATAAGAACAGAATAAGAACAGAAAAAAAGAATGCACCAAAAAATACAAGCAACGTGAAGCCACTTAGGCAGCAGGCGATGAACGTGGAAAATGCGAGCGTCCGAATTGATTGCCCGCTGAAATCGAAGGCGGGCCTCCAGCCTCGCGCTTACAGAGGCACCACGCGTGCCGGGCTAGGAAAAGGGTTCGGGTCGCAGCTGTTAGCGCGGCTGGCCTGACACTGGGGCGGAAAACCACGCCGCTAGGCAGCCTGCGTAGGGCGATACATGCGAGCGCCGGGCGTGGTACAAGCACGCAGCTTTATCGACGTATCCAAGCCTGGCCCTTCTGAGATGGTGGTTCGCAACCTTCCGCTCTGGCAGACTTCTTAAGTGGTCGATACTTTTCCTTCGAAATATGGGGGATCACAAAAGCCCTGCCAGCTGTTGAGGTCTTGGTGGCTTGTAATTGTTTCAAAATATTTTATATTACCCATAGCATGAAACAGGCCACATGTGCGTAAGTCCTCTCAGGACGGTCATCGTAGGAATGCAGGCGTGTATAGGTCCCATCAACAAAGTGGTATTTTTAATGTGAGAACAAGAGTGAATGGGATTGCGTGCGTTAAATGACTACTGGATTGGCAGCCATGATATGGCACGCATACAATGTAAAAATTGATAGTTTTGAATTGATATAAAACCCCACGGGCTATAACAAAGACTCAAAGGGGAAGGTGCCAGGATAATTTATATGACTTGAGGCTCTTCAACGTGCACACAGATCTTGGGAAAGGTTTGTGTATTCATATGTATTAAGAAAAAAATTCTTGGTCATGAGGCACGCCGCAGAGGTGCCCTCCGGATTCATGTGGACCACGTACCGTTCAAGAATGGAGTGCGATTTCACCGTGTTTGTGTTTGTGAAAATGCTAGTTGCTTGAAAGAACGTGCACCAAATACAACACAAAACTTTTATTTCGTTTATACAACACCTTGATTTGACCCACAGACACATTACGCGCACGCAAGCGAGCAAGCCTGCACACACGCACACTTCATCTTTTTAAAAGCTTGGTTACATTAAGCTGGGACTCTTGGTATATATTTGGCTTCAAACCATAGGTACAGCCATGATGGCTCTCGCCGGTGTTTGTCCTAGACAGCGTTTGTTTCACTGTTTTTATGCGATTGTTTTGCGATACCAAATTGTGAACAGATGCGATAAATGGAACTTACATACAAAGGAAAAAAAGGGTACCTTCGATGGAAATTGCACGTTTTCATGGCTAGGTACATTTTAAACGGTCCAAAACAATCACTTTAACTTTCGAAGGTTGACCTTCGAGAAGCCATAATTAGATTACGCTTTCTCCTTCTAAGAGTCGCTGAGACGCTATTCATTACGTTAATAGCTGTTAAAGTATTAACGACGCAAATAAACACAGAAGTGTGTCTTACCCTTATGATTACCTCCAGATTTTTGTGCGGATGTGGGTATCTTTGAGCTTAATCAAAAATGGTTCCGGATGCTAAAATATTTAGGCTGATTTTTTTAAAACGGTTGCAAATTTTTATTTTTTGACACCGGTGAGAGAGAAGTCGATGCGGTCTGTTAAGCTGGATTTTACAGCAAAGCGGATATCATGTACCTCGTAGGGATCAATAACTAGACGAATACCTAAATAAACTAAACAATTAACTTTTTATTCTTGTTTTTAAGCCGCACGATTGCATTGCGAAACTGATGTCAATATTAAAGGTGAGCCCTGTTTCTAAATATTCTTAATCGGAAATGCGATTCGAAATAGTAAGAAAATAAGAATTTGAAAGCTTGTTGAGTCGTCTTTCCCGTATTACCTAATTATGCAAAGGCGCCGCTGCGCGTGTTCTCATTACTGAAATCAAGTTAACTTCTTCCACATCATCAAATGCACCAACTGCGCCTGCATTTGATGCGTTAAATGTGTTTTCAAATGCCTACATTTGACGTTCCATGTTCGAAACAAATCGTTGAGAAATAAAATTAATTTAAAAACACAGCTCACCTTCGATGTTGACAGCCATCAATTTCGCAGTATATTCTTACCTCCTAATATCAAGAATATCATGTTCATTAGTTAAATTTAGTTATTCGCCTTTTCATTTGTCATTATCGTAGTTAGCGAGACATAGTATGAAAAAAAAAAAACACCGAGTGCTCAGTCTTCGAGGTTACACATCTTTCTTTTTAAACCGTTTTAGCAAGTGGGCTGGCGAAGTCATCATAATGGCAAATAAAATATGCAAAATCCAGTATTTCCAAGCAATTTACCGAAACAGCAGAAGACTACGAGATACTTACTATTCAGTGCAATACTTGTGTATTTTCTGTTGTCTTCCGACCACCACATTAAAGTGTTAGTTTTTTTTTGCCGTACCCTGAGAAATATTTTAGCTGTGTCAATGACCACAGATATGATGCAGTACTTGGTGGCCATTTAAACACATGTCTCTTGGATACCTCTCCTGCTAGCAAGAGACGTCGCTCAAAGTATAGACGCAAAAGCTTTTTTTTTTTCAAGTTATCACAGTTACTACAGTGTTCTCAAAATTTGATGTATGCGGATGACACTGGACTTGTTTTTAGTACTTACCGGCCACTCACTTCAGTCAATGGAAAATGCTATAAAAAGAACTGTTACGCATTTCGACTTTGTTTCACAATAATCATCAAGAATATAACGCGGAAAAAACCAAATACGCTATTTTTTATTCAAAACGAAGGGTATTTGTTTCAAGTGTTTTTTTTTCTACATGTGTTGGAAACGTTGTTATGTTATTGAAAATCTGCTTTCCTTCAAATATTTAAGACTTATATTTGATTGTCACCTAGCTTGGAAGGAAGAGGTTTATCGTGTGTGTAAAAAGTTGTGTACGATTGTTTTACGTTGGCAAAAGCGCGGCAGCACTTTCCGCACACTATCCTCATGTCACAGTCACCTTAATTACTGCAGTGAGTCATGGGGAACAACATACAAAACATATTTATCATCATTGTTGAGACTTCAAAAACGCGCTTTGAAACCATCAGATTTACTCCTTCAGAAAGTTTTTACAATAACATTTTTGACCGACTGTAAATCATGTCGTTTACAGCCTTACGCGATTACAAAATATTTCTTATTGTTAAAATATAAACACCGACTACCTCCTATCTCTTTGTTACATTTAGTATACCCGTACGCAACGCTAAGTAAGCCAGTACTATAAATTTTAATCTTCCCGTTTTTCACAATGTGTACGGTGAAAGACAAATAGAATTTGCAAGAGCGAAAATTTGGAACTCGTTGTCAATGGAAATAAAGAAAAGCTGGAAATTTTAAACTTACATGCAAGCGACATTTTCTCGGAATCGAAGCAAGGCTACAACATTAGTTTTCTTCAATGCAAAGTTTGACCTACATGTTAGTATTTGCATTGGACCGCTGAGTAGCCTCAGTGGCTATCGGTTCAAATATCGGTGTACAAATTTCCTAGTTGTCACTGAATAAAACTTCTTCAATCTTCAAGATGTTGAGAAAATTCTCTAGTCATTTAAAGATAGCAAAAGTTGTGACGTGCATGCCTTGTGAATCCTTGCATTGAAGCAAGTAGCTAGCCTAATCTGGACACCACTGGCACACATTATAAATAACGTGTTTGCTTGTGGCGTCTTTCATCTAAACTTCAAATCTGAAATGTAGCTTTAGTACGTAAAGGTGGGAACAAATAATTGTTATCTAATTACCAACTACTTTCTATTCTCCCATTATTTTATAATTCCACAGAAAAGTTACTATATGTGACGTGCATGCCTTGTGAATCCTTGCATTGAAGCAAGTAGCTAGCCTAATCTGGACACCACTGGCACACATTATAAATAACGTGTTTGCTTCTGGCGTCATTCATCTAAACTTCAAATCTGAAATGTAGCTTTAGTACGTAAAGGTGGGAACAAATAATTGTTATCTAATCACCGATCACTCTCTATTCTCCCAGTATTTTATAATTCCACAGAAAAGTTACTATATGAACGCATGATTAATTTTAATAATAAATATAGCACATCAACAGATTCTCCAATATGGGAGCCGCGGTGGTTGCTCAGTGGCTATGGCGCTCGGCTGCTGACCCGAAAGACGCGGATTCGATCCTGGCTGCGGCGGTCAAATTTCGATGGAGGTGAAATTCTAGTGGCCCGTGTACTGTGCGAAGTCAGGGCAGGTTAAGGAACCCCAGGTGGTCGAAATATCTGGAACCCTGGACCGCTTGCAGTTAACCTCTGCATTAATGACATGCTAGGAACTAGCGCCAAATCCAAGATGGTTAAGTATGCAGATGACACGTGCCTGTTTTTTAGAGCACCAACTACTTCACAATTGACACTAAACGAGAATGAACCACTTTAAAGAATTTTTATGAAGTAGAGCATCAGTCTATCAATCGATCCAAAAAAGGCTAAATCTATTTTATTCAGGAGCCAAACATAAAGCTGTTGACGTACAACCGAATGTCATGCTTGAGCATACATTAGTAGAAATAGTTTGGACAGTAAGATACCTTACAGTCATTATGTAGGAAAATATGTCATGGGTTCTTTATGTCAATAACCTTTGTTGTGCAATTCTAGGGCTATTGTAATGCTGTCTAAATTTCGTTACGTATTGCCAGGCGCGGTTAAGAAGCTAATATATAATCTGCTATTCTTTCTCTCCTCTACAATCACAATTCTTTCTCACCTATACTAACATTTACAAACATTGTTAAATTGCAGACATTACAAAAAAAAAGCGAATAGAATTATTGCTGCGTACCATTTAACATTCACAGGAATCTCATTTTTCATGGGTTTCAAACTGTGCCAGCCACGAAAATATATGAAGGAATACAATCCGTCTTTATCATACTTAAGGCAGGACAACAAACAATTTTTAATATACTTGCAGAACTGGCAATAAGAACTAATGCTTACACAATTAGAACGAATGAACCGTGGTACACACCCAGTTCTGGTACTAATTATGGCAAACAGATGCTTCGATATCGTATTCCCCCGTGTTAAACTGGAACATCATAAATTCGCCTCATTTACCTAATATAGCATGCAGTTTATCAGACAGCGTAACTTTATTTCATTTTTTGCATATATCTTGCCCAGTTTTTGGTTTTGATAATTTATTTAGAAGTTTTCTTTTGGAATTATTCTTTTATATTTTCTGTTGGCAATGCTGAAATATTAGCAAACTATGTATTGCTCTTTGATTTTTTATATTCATAAATAACAATGTATTTATTGTGTGCGTTACCGTTGCGTTGTAAAGGGGGCACAGTTCCCGTCAAGTTACTAACTAGCTTTCTGACTGTGCCGCCTAGCATCAGTAGTTCGAAACAAATGTTTTATTTGATTTTATATTCTTTAACTACTTATCCATATGACGTACGTTATGTCCGCCTTCCTGCACAATCCAGCTGGACGGGTCACACCGACCTACATCTCAAAATTTTTAAAGTAGAAATCTGAAAATGTTAAGAAAAATCGCCCTGTGGCAGCGTGTTTTAAAAGCTTTCTTCCCAGGCCACCGAGTTTCCTTTCATAATATCAAGCAGAGGTGCTTCGCCCGGAAGAGACAACCGCGCTAAGCGGCCCTTTTGATCCCCGTTCTTTCCCGTCCTCGTTTCTCAAGAGTGTTCGCGTTCCGCAAGAATAGCGCTCAATGCGATGCGGCGATTACTCGGCACAGGAACGAAAATAAAAAGAAAAGCTGTGCTGCAACGTAGGAAGAAATGCCCCCCCCCCCCCCCCCCCCCCCGACTATAGGGCGGGAATGACAGGAATTCCGTGCTGGGTAATAATGGCGGCTTGCAGGTTACGCCGTAAATGGCCGATTAAGAGGCGAAGGCGAAGAATTTCCTTGGCTTCGACGATAAAGCAGTACACGTAGAGTGCTGGTTGCCTAAGCACCTTGCAGAGCGGGCCGCGTTCAGAGAGCGCCTAAATCAATGTGGTGCGTCAAACTTGCTGGTGATGGCACTGGTGGTTTTATTCGTGAGCGTTTGCATGCCCGTGCGCAAGTTCGTAGTGCGTGCTCACAAACAAAATCTACTTCGTACTGTGCTCACCGGTTTACGAGCGAGCAGTGTGGAAGTGCCACAGCACAGCGATCTCACGAGTGGCTGTGTTGTTGAATATTTTATTTGGGCCTGTTTCATTGGTCGCTGCTCCCTGTGACGTAGGCAGCGGTGTCGGCGACAGACTGGTCGTGACTAAAAGGCGACAATGATGCCACTTACTCGCTTAACGCTCCCCACCCCTTTGCCTCACCGGCGAAACGGGGCCGATGGCGACGACTGAAAGAGCTCTACTGCGCGTTCTACATGCGTGACAAACTTCTTGGGCGCTACTTATGCCGGGGGGGAAAGCAAGTGTGCGGTGGTTGGGCGGCGGATGGATTTTTGGAGCATGTTTTCTGCGTTAGGGTCGGACTAGATGCGGCTGCAGTAATGCGGTTTAGCTGCAGCTCCGCTTGTACTTGCTGCGCCTGTGGTTAGTGGCTTTGTAGCTCAACTCTTGTTGGTTTCGTTAGAAATGACGCAATGCTAAAATAAATGAAATCGAAAGAAAACGTCACAAATAGGTCCGCCAGACGCCGGTATAGGAACATTGCAATTTATTGCTTACTAGCTTTTTCCAATGAAATCCTGATCTTTAGCAATAGTTGGTGCTATAATTGCTTTGCTTTGATGCTATTTTTGGTACTTTTGTGCTATTTGCAATAACATGGGTCCTTTCAAGCCCAAAAGTGAGGCTTCTGTGTACGAACGTTTCTGAAGGCAACAGAAATTGCGATATTCTTCATAAGATTCTGGTCTCCTCGCCAACACTTGGAGAGCTGCGAAGACCAAAGAGATCAACCCATAATCAAAAGCAATTAAACGGAAACTCATGACCCCTCTACTAGGCACTACAACTAAGCAGTGCCAATATACCATGCGTAATAAATCCCGAACATTGCGATAATTGTGCTAAACATAAATATTCAGCTAAAAGGTTTCACATGTAGGCGAAAGAAGCCCATCTGCAGCCACATGGTGATACTGGATAAGTGCTGATAAAAACTGCTGCCATAGCTTCTACGCAAGTTTTGTGTTTGGTGACTTAGCAGCACCGCCATAAAATATTTGAAAATACGGCACATTCCTGGGTCTGAGTACTGAAGCTTTTAACGGTATTGCTCTTCCTCTAAAGTTTTTTCAGTCCTTATTTACAGATTACAACTGCATACGTACTTTCGTGATATTATTGAGCGATGAGAGGTTTGCGGTGAGGAAATTTTTTTAATAATATAAGCTTAGCGTAATCTTTAACCGCTAATAGCTGTATGCTTATAAAGAAGAAATAACCCTGAGCCGATTGCTGTGATATCTTTTGATTGAAGATTTTTAAATACCCAACTCTGACAATAGGAATGAATTCCAAATTAAACATTAATACCATCGGTACGAACCAAAATCAAAAACCCTTGAATAGTTTTTCGACGCGAATGCACGTTATACTAGATCAGCTTATTGGATCAAAGAAAAAAAAGCATCAATAGGCTGGGCACAGTAACAAAAGAGTGCAGTTGTAACTTGAGTAAGAATGATTGACCGTGCGAGCCTACCGTGCTAGTGAACAGGCAGCTTCTTCGCAGATCTTTTCAGCGTCCACTTTAGCTCTTACCAAAGTCAGCAACCGTTAAGATGTGATACTGCTCAATGGGAATTGAGGGCGGAGACGTCGCAATGTTAGTGCACGGAGTGGTCAAAGTAACTCGATCGGAGAACCGGTTCTGTTAGCTGTTCATGGGATAGACGGATCAAAAAGGTCAAAGCTTAAGCCGAGCTTTACTCTGAGACCTCCCGAGTGGCAGCTCTAATATAGAGGCAGATTGGTAAACTAGGTTAAGACTTACACAAGAGGGAAGAGTATAGACTAAAAAAACACTATCAAGCATGGCTTGACGTGTGGCGAAACGGCCGGGCAGATATCGGACAGCGTATCATTACGGTGTCGTTGCTGAAGGATGGGCGTGAAGAAACGAAGGGAGTCATAGTACGGCAGACAAACGACAAAGAGTTAAGGCGGCTACATTCGTGCTTTCTGTCGTTCGTTTTTGTTCTGTTCTTTCTTTATTCATTCATTTCTTCCGGTCTCTGTTGGTATTTTTCCCGTTCTTCCCGCTTTTCTGCCTTAGAAGGTAGATGTCCGGAGCTCCAATTATCCTTGTGATTTTTCTTTTTCTCTGTTCGGAAAGCTAGTCGGGGCTGTAATTTTTTGCACGGCTAGCGTATCAACGCTAGTAGTGATTCAGTGGAGTCGCAGAGAAAACAAGATGACGCCGAGGCATTTTCTTTTCCGCTGAGAGAAGCCACTTCGTGCTTGGTCGAAACAAGGGCCAGCACTAAGAACCTGTCTTGCGACATTTCTGTAGTTCTGGTGATAACACATAGGAACACTTAGCATTACAGCTTCCTCGCTTGCTCAGTTAGGTTAGTCCTACGAACTCGACAAGACATTTGTAGGGCGAGTTTGGTCTTGCATTCCGCGGCTAACCGCGCGTCTGTACTAATCGTCTTGCACAGAGTATCCGCGAACAGAGTTCCTGTAAGCGCAGGCCGAAAAGTTTGTTCGTCAAACCACACAAAGCTACGTTCATTGTCAGGAGGCAACAGGTAAGCTGTACTGACTGGAGGTTTGGGATCTGATATTGAGAAAAACTCTTGGCCGATGTTCGGTGGGTCCTTTACATGCGTCAGCATTTTCTGTTGCTGCTGATTCTGCTGTAGCTCCTGCTTAAGGGTGTGATGCGCTTGCGTTAACAGGTCTTCGTGTCCCCGTCAATACCAACATATGCGGGAGCTGGTCACTCTCTGCTATACATTCATAGATCGCTTGGAGTCCTAATGCTACTCCTGGCGCAGTGGTGCGGCTAATGATGTGCCCCTGGCCAGGCAGGTGCCTGTTAAAACGCACTCACCGGCGGGGCTTGTGAGACCGAGGTTGTCCTTCCCGAGCAACCTCTTGCGACCAATCATTAATTTAACATCCACCTGCCACAGTGAGTAGGTTGTGATGATGTCACAAGGTTCGCACCATGTTACGCATCACGCGCCATGCGCGACGCGTGACTCGTGCCGGCGGTCACCAGTTTAGCCTGCACAGACCCTTCAATGCAGTATTAATAAGTCTGGTGCTTAACGAGAAGTAATAAAGCAAAGAAAAGCACAGCCGCTTGAGCTTATAAAAAAGATTTACGGCGATTGCAGTCACAATGACACTTGGCTAAATTACGCCCTTATCTGTGTGAATGTCAATCGTCTTACTTCCAAAAGAGCCACACATTACGAACACACCTCAGGGTGTGCAAAGCGAGTTTAAGCGGGTAAAATTATTTCTACGTGTACGCTTTTAAGCTAACAAAAAGTGTACGTTTTGGCAGCGTGGTCTCAGATGGCTAAAAAAGGACAGGAACGAAAAAGCGAAGGGAAGAGTCCGCATTATTCACGGTGTCCTCTCATTGCGTATGATTATTCGCAGCTCTTCTTTTTTAATCTTTTAAGCCTCACAGGAAACAAGCGTTCAGTTTCAATCCAATCCGGGCAAAGCCATTGTGCATAACTTGCAATTATCTGCACGAGTGCTAGAGGTGGCATGTTTTCTAGAAAGTAGGCGAAAAGATAATGGAACTCAAAATAATGCAAGTGCAAAAACTCGTGTCGCAGAGGAAGACCTCAATGGCAGAAATTCGGCGTAAAAACAGGTTGTGCAAGTACACGCAAAATGCAATTTGTATTGTCCAAATTGACTCCCTCCGTCCAAATTGCGCGCAGTGTGACCAATCAGTATCTATGGTATGAGCGCTGCTAGATGGAAAACTGTACTTTACAAACATAACTGCTTTGCATGCTTAAAATTACCTCTTATGCCGCCAGCGCAGCAACGCTCCCTTCTTGGTCTTATAAACGCCTTTATTTCATAACATATGCACTTCAAGCTGTCCCATCTCCCAATTCGAAGCATCTTACCGGGATTTAATGCGTTAGCCCTGGAGCTTCTGCTCAGCAGCTCAGCTTTGGTCTGTGAGGTCGCTCTGAGGGCCCACCGGGTTGTGGGCAACCTGCCCAATGTGGTAATCCTGGCGCAGTGCTGCAGCAGTTAAGTGAGGCGCCACTTCCCTGCAGTGGCAGGTGCTGCTACCGGTGAGGCATGTGAGACTCAGATTACCCTTCCTCAAAATCCGGAGAGCATCATGCGATGACGCCACAAGGCGACGTGACGTAGGGCTCCCCCCCCCCCAAAAAAAAAAAAATGGCAGGTGGGCCACCTAGGTCTCGTGACCTTGTGGCGTCATCACATCATGCTCACCGGACTGTGATCAAACTGACCACGGCGGCAGGTGGCACCATATGATTGGTCGCGATAGGTTGCTCAGTAAGAGCAACCGCTCGCTTAACCGCTGTACCACTGCGCCAGGACCGGTATGAGGACCCTCAGAGATCTACAAAAGTAAAATAAAAAAATGTCCCATTCCGCATATATCAGCATTAACCGATTGAAGCTATCGCGTAACAACCTTGAGACGGAGCTGAAGTGTCCCCAGCAGTTTCAGTGCGCTAGCATTAAGAGCCCAACTCACCGATTTCGCCCACCTTTTTCTGACGCCTGCTTGACCTTGAAAACCGAGCCTCAGACCTGAACCGAAGCTCTAGAAAACTGAAGCGCCAGCGCACCTCATGCACCTTTAATCGCCCTTCATTTTTTTTCCATAACGCACCTCTTAGGCTGCCATTCCAGGGTAGCGAGTCGGCGTCGGCCTCAGCCTTGTCGGCGAAACCGGCAGAAGGAACGAAAACGATGAGTGAACGAAGCGCGCGAGGAGGAAAGCAAAGGTGGAGTGCAATGCGAAAGTGCCAGGAAGAATGTGGAGGAGGAGTGGAAAGCGAGGTTAGACGAAAGCAATGCAGGGGAGGAGGAGAGTACTGAAAGAGGGGTGCTCCGTCTGCGGCGGCAGCTGCTGCGAAGCGCATCGCCCGAGGAGCGGCTTAGCGGTGGCTGATCGCTGCGCCTGCTGCCGAAGCCGAAACGCAGAGCCGCCTTTCTTCTTTGCTGCGTGTGCGAACTGCGGTCGCCTATGGTTGTAATACCACATTGGTTGCGGTCGACAATCGCGTTACTTAGAAGCCTGACATCGGTGAATCTTTTTTGTAGAACTTATATTACAGCTCTAATTTGTTTACGCTTTCGTACTGTCGGCAGAAAAAGGGAATTAACCACTGCTGGTACCATAGGTTCACACCACTACGGGATTCAGAAAAAAAAAATTGATGTCGACATCCATTGCCAATTAGTTTCCCCGCTGTTAGTATCTTGCTATAATGTTATATCCCCTTTGCGTTTTTTTTTCTTTGTTGCTGTGCATTCCGTTTGAATGCATTTTACAATGATTTGTTATAATGTTCTTGCTTTCCGTAACTGCCTTAATCACGGCTTCTAACGGACAAAGCAAGCTCGCATTCCTACTACTGAAATTCATGCAATAACTTTCATAATTCGAGGAAGAAAGAAAAGACGCGTACGCCCCTTCTAAATTTCCCATTGACTCATGTATAAACATAAGTCAGTCATAAATTATGGATTTTCATACTTTTGGGTACACAGTCTGCGGTATGCACATGTTTAAAATTTGCTCATTAACACAATGGGGGGAAATGTATGGTGCGGACTATAGATTATTTTTTGTAAATATCGCCAATATGGCATCAAATTTCAAACGTTTATTCAATTACGAGGTCTCCTGATAACTGGGCTGTGCGTGCACCCGCATTGACATGCGCACCCGGCTCCTGAGGGTTAAGTACCGAGCGTGAAAAACCAGTAGAATAGCACTTTTTGTTAATGAGGGAATAATTACTCATTGGCATCCACCGAAGCGCAGCCATAAGACTACAATGAAAGCTGTACAGCTTTCTCAACTTCGTAGTTAAAGAAAAAATCGTCCTGGTCCGGGGTTCGAACCTGTGTTTCCGCTTCACCGGAGCAGTCGCTCTGGTGTTTTTGTTCAACTAAGAAGTTTCTGAGAAAGCCGTATAGATTTCCCTTGTAGCCTTGTGGCTGCGCTTGGGTGCATGTAAATGAGTAAATTCTCCCTCATTACAAATCTACTCTACCTTGAGGCAATCCCCTAAACAATTGACCAACACTTTTCTCCCGCGAAAACCGAGCCCTGCGGACTATACACAGGTGCGAAATGTTTTCCGGAATAAACATTGGGAAATGTCGCCGTTCTGTGCATTTAGCTATCATGTCTGCCACGCCAGTAGGGTACTCATGATCAATATCGGCTACTTATTGTTCTCGCAGTAAAACCCACTATGACCTGTGTTGGAGAAAACAAAATTATGGACAGTTTTCATATATTCTCGCGGAACTACATGAATTGCTAACGTATATGTAGAAATAGCGTTTCTCATAATATTTACACAAGCCAGCTGAAAGGTTAGCTGCCGGGGATAGAGGAGGCCTCCAGAATAATAAATTAATGCAAAATTTAACCCTAATAAAAAATCACCCTAAAAAATTCTTGGACCTAACGTTACATTGGCAGAAGATGGAACAGTCTTTAAACTAGCTTTTGGTTTACTGTATGCATCCGCGTATTCTTCGACCAGTTTTGCCGTTCTTAGGCAATCAGAGGCCATCACAATTAGTCCACTTTTATATATCCCGTATTCACCTTTTCCTGAATTGATCTCCCAGTTATTCCATTTCTCAAATTAAGGGACCTTTTGTGGCAACAACCAGGAAACTCATAACTTCTATCATATTATTTCAATGCTTGGACATTACAGATTTAAAATGCCGGGAAATTTCATAATGCGAGTTGTTTTCCACACATAGGATGTTCGTTGCCAGTTCGCTCATTAATAAAGCAGTAGTGGAGAAAGTTACTCCGGTTAAGTCTGCTGCGAAGACCATCATAACGCATGCATAATTTCCCGACATGAACGTCATATGCCTCCAGAGCCCCGCCATGCAAATACCCTGGAATCCGTTACGTTGAGAAATTTTTGCACGATGTCAATTGTGTCCTGTTGATTTCGGGCTCATCTAGCTCATGTGCTTGTTTCTATTGAGCATCTATACAATGTGTAATAATAAAACCATATAGGTCTCCAAAGCTGGAGCTCATTTCGGGTAAAAAGAGAAAACGCTGAAAGTCTGCTTTATTTATAGCATCTTTGTGTTTTGCAAGTGGCTAAATTACGCGGTACTACCGCACCGCATTCACCGGAATCTGTTATTCGTTTCGGCTGTAAATATTAATTTCAGCTTCCTGAATTGCTTTTCGAAAGTTCGAGGGCTCCGAATTCTAGCCACCAATTATGCTCGTCGGGGACTACCTTTCATAAGGGATATACGTTATAAAAATAAAACTACGTTTCATACAGATATAAGTCTGCAAAGTCCAAATGTCGCCTGAAATAAATAACGAAGGCTTGCTGAGTGGTTATTTACAGCATGAACTTACCGAAAAAAAAACCATACGTTTTAAAAGGCGTGAGTCACCTAAAAGTAGACGATTGTAAAATTATTAATTTTTTGTTGATTTATTGTACGCAAGTATGTGCGCGAATTTTTGGCGAAGTTAGAGGCTCAGCAGTAAAGCCGAGCTCGCATACTTTAATCACGCAGTAGTGATATTTTCTGAGTATATCTACCAGTTCATTTTTTTGCGTTTCTGCTAGACAGGGCCATTCAGGAGAAAACGCTGGAAGTTTGAAGCTTTTCTCTGATATCCTCAGTGCCTACGCATCACAAGGCTATGAAAAACTACTCGTGAGTGGATCGAAGTGGCCACTTCTGTAGACTGGACAGGACAGCGTGGAAAAGGAACACTAAAGTATTCGTCCATCCCGCACTGTTCTAACAAGTGAGGAATTCGATGTTCATCATCTATTCATTATATTCTCACGCTTTAAACGTTGGGAAAGAACAAAAAGAATACCCACCTTCATGGGTTTGTCTGTAGAGCGAAAGCCGCAGTAAAGAATTCATGCCACCGTATCGGCCACTCCGCCGACTTTGGGGCATGTTCACTCGATGCTAGCTGTGACGCTGGGCAGCACATGCATACCCTGCGGTGCGGGTCTGCTCGGCTCAAGTGCGTTTCAGTCTCGGAATAAACAAGTGCAGAATGGGGACAGCTTTTGCGGGGAGCGATTCGTCGGCCGAGCGCTGGCAGGAAGCGGCAGGCTAGCGAGGGAGATAAAGCTGTACGAGGCGCGCTGCAGCCACAGCCTCGGCAATTAGGCTCGCCGTTGGTTCAGGGGGGATGAAAGCACGCCCGTAAAGCGGATAGCTGTGGGGCTGAAATGACTCCCCCGTGAGGCGGCAACAAATGAGGACAATTTGTTTGGGTCCTACGCAGCTCCCCACGGCACACCGCTCGGTTGAGCCATTATTCATAAGTTCGCGCAGCTTTCGGGGCCCTGTGTTCCACTTTCTCTCTTACGTTGGTAGGGATAGGGCACCGAGCACTGAGAATTCAAGTAGCGCCTACCTCGGCACCCAGAGGTTATGATTGCGGCGCGTATCATGCAAGAACAAGATGCGGAGTTCGCAACGTGTAACGACAATATTCTATCACGAACATTCGAAACGCTTTAATGATGACATTTTTGTGGGGAAAATTCAGGACATATTAATGAAATTCATCAACCTCCTAATCACATGAAAGGATTTGCTGAGTTCTTTTCAATATCCCGTATTGCCTGGCTACGTTCATATGAGTATAGCTTCCGTGACAAACCATCCAGCTTTTTTTTTCTCGCTTTCATTTTCTTAATTCCATAAATTTGATACATCGCAGCCGATTTGTATGTCAACTTCAATTCTTAAATGGAAGATTGCGCTGGGACAAAACTAAGGCAGTACAAGAACCGGCAGTACTAATTAGTTTTGCATCTAGGTTGTAACGCGCTTTGAAACAACACAAATGACGGACGAAGAATCACACGCAACAAAGTGCGAATTAACAATTGTTAATTAGACATAAAAACTTGTCCTCTTGTCATTTTATACAACCTGAGCGCATGCCGTCCCAAGGTTTTATCACTAAGAAGCACGTGTCTCATGTGTTTCATGTCTAATAAACATTTGTGAGTTCGCGCTTCCGTTTGTTGCTTGTGTTTCTTCATCTGTCATTGGTGTTGTCGACTAGCGCGCTATAACCAAGAGAAAAAATTAGCACTCTGAAGAAAAATTATACGCCTTCAACACAGCCGGAAAAATTGAATGTTCAAACTCTTGTGGCTTGCTTTCTTCTCATTTTAAATCACAACGAAGTTTCAAGCACTGTGTTTGTAGGGTTCCCGTTATTATTTTGTCTCTCATTTGTTCCGATGAGAAAGCGGTAAGTAAACTAGGCTAATTTTGCCTGTCGGTGCTGAACTGATCCTGGGCCATTTGTCCTTAACCCGCATTGTTCAAAGAATTTCAAAATTTGTCTCTGTGTTCAACCCGTACTTGCGTGAGCTCTGCAGTAGGCCTAGTTTGCGAAAATAAAATTCAGAACAATACGAACTCTTCCGATATAGCTTATGTTCCTAGTAAAAGATAGGAAGACAAATAAGCTTACTTTGTTATAAATTTTATATCACCACTTGTACTTTTCTATTATTGGATGAAGGTACACGGAACGGCAAGCGCGATGAAAACGTGATATCGTTGCAACTCTGCTTGCAAGGAGTCGAGTAATGTATACTTTACTTCACTAATCTCGCAGTGGCAAATGGGTATTGTCAACGCAGTCTTTTCGCGTTGAAAGTATGCATAGATTGAAAGCTTATTATTTTGTTGTCTAATAAACTATAAAAAGCAACTGATCTAACCACGCGGCTGGGTGAGCGGCATGTTCTCTGGGCCAGCCTGAGGATTTAAATATCGGCCGTGACATGCAAAAGTTTGTAGACGTGAAATTCAGAGACAATTTTAGGTTTTAGTACATATTAAAGAAACTCTCGTTGTTTATATTAATCAGCATTTGTCCACTGCGCTGCCCACACAGCCGCTTTCTTTAGCGCGTAAAAATTTATTAGTTGCATAAAAGAAGTTATTCCCTTGGGAGTGAATTGTTTGGTCCTTATGTTCTTAGGTGAGGCAGCGCCGTCAAATAAATGATACAGTCAAATATCTAATTCAGAGCTGCTGCCCAAAATGCTTCCTTGATACGGCCGGTACCCCCGTCACACGGCAAATATTTGAGGATTCAAAATTCTCCGGGGAACACTGAGACATTTTAAAAGTTATGGAATGTTCTATGCGATAAGGCGGTCATGCCTTCTGCCCCTGCGATACGCCTGCTTTCAGTGTAAACAGAAAGTAACACATAAGTGTACTTTTTGCACCGAAAGAGTGTATCATAAAAGAAGATAAATACACATGGGAACGCCATCCGGAATTGAGATGGAGGCATTCAGGGGGAAGAAGATCGCGCGGTCGCGATATTGGTTGACATAAGCTGCTTGAGTAAACACGATAAGAAGATTGGCTAGCTTCTCCGAGCCTTGCGCACTGTGGAGGGAGTGTTGCGGGAGCTTTGGCATGCCACACCTGTTTACTTTGGGGGCAGCGTGTTGGAAAGATTTGTGACTGCATCGCAACGGAGGAAGGTAAAAAGCAAATCTACATCGACTCATTGAAACATTTCAAAAGAGAAAATCCGATCGCCTCAAGACGAAGAATAGGGACTGTCTCGGCTAAGCCAAGGGAAGGAGGAGGAGTGCAAACTTTACTGGTGGCCTGGAGTCTGTAATGTAAACAGTATAAGAAAAAGCAGAGAAAAAGTACGCCTGACCTTATAACCGGAGTTGGCTTAAATAGACGTTTCAGGTAAAATGAGAGCTGAATGCACCCACAGATACGAGGCTGAATTTGAGTCCTTTGTTAGTGAAGGCCCCTTATGATTATGGCATTGCATGCATGATTAAACTTCGCAGTTTACCTTTAATGCGCTCAAGTTAATCTTTCCTGGCTCTTACTATCGTGTCCCGAAGGACAATGCGTGGCCAGGAGAGATGAGCGAAGTAGCCCCGTCGAGATTTAATTTGCCGCTACAGGAGAGCGCTCCAAATTAAATTATATGAAAAGATAAGTGTAACAGATTTCTAAGAGCTCTTTATGCTTTCACGGAGCCAATGACTTAAAACGTTGATTGGCCTTCGTAAGAATTGGATAGTTAGATAACGCGCAATTTCAAAAATGCTTCACTCTAAGCAAATGGCGATGAACATTGTTCTTAAGACTATTTGACCATTCTTAATGGTTGAGCAAAATTTAGAAAAGGAAAAAAAACGTAGACAATAAAAGCAATAAAAGCAGAGCTCTGGATTATTTACTGAGTTGGGCACAATAATTAACACGTGTGCACTGGTGTTCATCTGTGCAGATTACGTTTTAAGGCTGCTGGTGATAATTGTGGTGAAGTAAGCAACAAATGCGGAGAGTTCGACTATGCTCTTTTTTTAGATGACGGTTTAACTTCCTTTGTTGGTAACCTTAATATGAAATAGAAGTATGCTGGCAGGTTTGCGCGTGCATTTTAAGGACTGGAAGACTTAGGACGGGAAAAGAAAGAGGACGTATGGAGGGAACAGAAAAAACAGACACGAGCATGACTTTCAGACTCCACACGATTGCCAGCTCTTCAAGCGTGTGCCCTGTTTGCACCAATAGGGGTCAAGCGTAGGGGCAATAGCGTAGGGGCAATAGGGAACAAGCGTGGCCCCTGTAGTCACGAGCGCCAACTTAATTGTAATTGTCACGTGCCACTCCCGATTTTATCTATCAGCTCCTAACGGAACATCACAACATTTAAATTGCAAGTTATGTCAGGAGCACTAAGGGACCTTGGGAACACGCCAGAAGAGCTTGCAGGCTTGGGAAGTCTATATATCAGCGCG
Organism: Amblyomma americanum; assembly: GCA_030143305.2. Taxonomy (NCBI): domain Eukaryota; kingdom Metazoa; phylum Arthropoda; class Arachnida; order Ixodida; family Ixodidae; genus Amblyomma; species Amblyomma americanum. Next base: position 82,533 of record JARKHS020035463.1, on the reverse strand, counting down.
TGTGTGTCTTGCTGGTCTCTGTTGTCCTAGGAGACGTCGGTGAGACCCTCTTGAGTTTGGCTCTGTTCCGAGGGCATGCCACTTAACAGTGCTTTCGCCTTTATCTGGAACCAATTACAGATGGTTCAGGAACATATTGAATGAGAGAAAAATAACTCATGAGATAGTGACCGCTGATCCGGATCATGAGAGGGAAATAACTAAAAGAGTAAAAATAAGGTGGAGCGCGTATGGTAAGCTGTCTGGGGTCATGAATGGCAGTTTACAAATATCACTCAAGAGAAAAGTGTACAACAGCTGTGCCTTACCGGTACTCGCCTACGGGGCAGAAGCGTGGAGGCTAACGAATAGGGTCCAGCTTAAGAGGACAACGTTTAGGACAACCAGTTTAGGACAATGCAGCGAGTTATGGAAAGAAAACTGATATATTTAACGTTAATAGACCGGAAATGGGCAGAATTGGTTAGGAAACAAGCGCATGTTAATGACATCCTAGTCCAAATCAAGATTAAGAAATGGGCCTGAACAGATCACGAAATGCAAAGGTTAACCGCTGGTAACGGAGTGGATTCCAAGAGAAGGCAAGCGTACCAGGGGGCGGCAGAAGGTTAGGTGGGCGGATGAGATTAAGAAGTTTGCGGGAATACGGTGGTCGCAGCTGACAACGGACAGGGTTAAATGTACAGACATGGCAGAGGCCTGTGCCCTGCAGTGCGCGTAGTCAGGCTGCTGCTGATGATGATGATGAAGAGTGTGTTACCTCCGCTGTACGCTCTCAGTTCACTCTGCATGAACTGCTCCTTATGCCCTTGTTTTTCACTGAGCGTCTTTAATGAGGCTGCAGCGCAAAAAAAAAAGTCATTCGTTCAGGTTATGTGAATGCATACACATCAATCTGCGAAAACACAGGTGCACAACTAGCGGAAGGTTGGCTTGACTACCCTTTCTCACGGAGATTGAGGAAGAGCTGGGGAAGGAGGTAACAGTTCACTATCGACAGGACAGCGCGGTACGAGACCAACGACAAAAGCAGCGCTCGTCTTTGTGTCTTATATTATTGTTCATCTTGTTTCGGGCTGTTCCATCCACAATGACCAAAGTTCCTTCATGAAATGCATACCCAGCAGGAAAATAATAGGCCACGTGGTGTACTACTTACCGGCAGCTGCATTTATGGTCTGTCGTTGTTGCGTTAACAAAAAGTACTGAGACAGAAACAAGTTCGCGCGACTGAGTGGCACGGCAGCGGCTTATGGCGTTTGAATAAGCACCCGCCAACCATTCACGATCATCTAGCGTTCTTAGAATACGTCAGAGAAAGACATTTGCGCCGCCACCATTTTTCTTCCTTCCTGGGTCCATAACGGCCGCAACTGAGCAACTCGTTCATTTCTATGCAGCTAATCCTCGCCGCCAGGGGTCCACAGAATTCACCGCCGAAGAGTTTCCTGCGTTTCAGCATAGCTAGAGGTACTCTGCTTCTACCTGCCTCCCCTTGCGTGGCGCAGTGGAGCACTTTTGCTTTGTTAGGCGGTCTCCCTAGCCTCGTCATTTCACGCTGAAAAGCGTTACGGCCTCTTGTTACAAGACTTCGCATCTCGGGCTGTTTCCCTTGGGTGGAAGACGGCGAAGACGCGGTGCCCACTAAGAACTCCGCTCGCGGCGTTGAGACCAAAGAGTCCGCGGGTCTTAACGCCTGCCAGACAGAGGCGAAAGAACCGCGCGTGGCGGCACGCCTCCATGAATAATTCTCGCTGTTCGGGGCCGGCGAGTGGTTTTGGGAGGCTCGCAGAGAAACTTGCAACCAGAAGACTTGATACCGTGAAAAAGAGTGCTGAGTGGGAGCGCGAAAGCGAGATATATATATATCCGTGATCCGTGTCTCGCGGGTGTTAGATCGCTCCACGTGCCAGTGCGTGGTTATGGTGGAGGCTCCGCTGATGACTTAGTTGTTGAGTTTTTATATATTACTGAACCAACTTCACAGCGCGAAGAACTAGAGGCGCACGAAAGAATTATGACCAACGCTCTTTTAGAGACGGCCTTTTTTTTTGAACGACTGAAAGTGTTTCACCTCAAATGCCTTTTCGAAAAGCTTTGCGAGCCCTCATATAATCAGATAGGAGTCAAATGCGGTTGCTTATTGCTGTAAACTGTGCAAATCTTAGATGGACCAGCTTTTTTGAGGCATTCCAGCTCAACCGTCGAAATGCCTAGGAACTCCCACATGGTAACCATAAGTACAAAACTCCAGGAAGCACTGAAAAGAAAACCAACGTCTTAACAAAATTTTAATTAGCCCTTTTTATTCCAAAATGTTAAGACATAAAGGCGTAAGTACACAAAGTTTTTGGGCTGCCATGTTTTCTTTTCTTTTTCTTGAAAGAGGCCTACATGCCTAGGAATAATGAGAACGAGACTTTGTACCGGTTCGGTCTCGGTCGCAAGCAGCGCTGAAGCGCACCCTGACATCAGGGTCGACCGGCAAACCTGGAATACCATGGTACTGATTGCGGTGTCGTCGTCACCAAGCAGTGCTTGTTCGTGGAAACAACCACCTTCTTCGATGATGTCCCAGTAATTGCGGCAAGTGCAAATCACGTTACTCGATGAGTGTGGAAATGCAGATGGGCTCCTCGAACAACCTTAAAATTATATTATATTATGTTCCATTTAACTCCTGCGACTGAAACTTCCTACAAGGTATCTCATTACGCCAATGAAAGAAATTCATATTTTTTTTATGTTCAAAACGTTGTGTACGTACTCCTTCAAGAGCTTGGAGAGTTATTAGCAGCATGTGAGAAGTGATCGTTCGTTTCCAAGTTTCCAACGTGTCGCACGCCTCTCTGGCTACAATTCATTAATAAGATATTTGTGCACATTACAGGAATAGCGTGGACGAAGAGAAGTGTTTGCAAGAAAACCTTTTGAAGAATACAGCTGAAAGTGGGGCAGAACATTAAGAAGGTGTTAGTCCAATGTATTGAGAGAAGCACCCTAGAAGGGAGTCTGCTCACTAGCCTCCACCCAAGCTTGGCCTGTACAGCATTGCTTTTTATCCAAATATGTTCGTTGAGATTAATGCTAATGAATGATTACTTAATTCCTTAATAAAATAATCTGCAAATACACACGCAAAACGCAAGCACTTAAAAATGCTGCCATGAATTAGAAGGAATAGAGTTTAAAGCAACAAGCACTCCAGCATAGGACCAAGAGGCAGGCAACGGTAAAAGAGAGAATGAAAGCAACATCAAGAAAAACAGCTGAGTTTACAATGTATGAAAGTGGCAGTGAAGAGAAAAATTACAACTAGAAGCATGCCTCAAAATCTTTTTCAATAGCACTTTTGCAAAAGGCCGGCTGACACACGTCTTCAAGCTCGACACATCGCTAGCAGAAGAGCAACTACCGCTTTCGAACCTCTTGGACACTAGCGTTGAGTGAAAATGTCGAATCGGTTATTACCTTTTGGTTTGCTTAGCAGCTATTATTTTTTGTTCGCTTTGGTTCAGTATTCACTTTAAAATAGAGACCACATCGTCCTACAGCCCGCAGTCAACATGACTAGTCTCCTTTCATCTTCGAGGAGGCGTCTGCAGTGACTGGTGGCCTTTACGGCAGAGGGTGGATCCCTACGCTGCTTTGAAATAGGCATCGACGACGTCAGTGTACTTTGTGTACTCTAGAAACAAATAAGTACCCGCGCGGAAGAGAAAATGCGGTGAGAGATAGAACGTAGAGTTCAAAGCTTTCTTTCTTTGAAACCTGGTGGGATCGTTAGAAAAACTGTTTTTTTTTGTCGGTACTAAACTTAAAGTACAAGAAATGGCCACTTGTAACAAGCGCGGCCCACTACTGGAATATTTTTTGTTGGCAAGAGAGGAGAACGACTCTAAAAGTACGCGGATATAACGAGCACTGAATGCTGGGTTTGCTCTGAGCTCCTAGCGGTGGCTCCTTTACGCAAGAAGAGCGGCTTTCGTTTGAAGCTTGGATGCCTTGGAGCCTAAGACGACGGACGCACGCGAAGCTCCAACCTCGTGAGAAGCATACCGAAGAAGTCTTCTTGATCACCATCACAAGCGCTGGCTGGCGGTCAACCGAATTATTGGTTACTGACCGGCCTGCCAGTAGCCTTCCATATCCCACCCAGGTAGGACCATGGCACTGAAAACATATTACCAAGCGACGTGTGTTTTTTCTGCCCCCTCCTATACTTTTAGTCAAGAGCGTAGAATAAAACCTCACTTGCAGTATCGCCGTGTCCACATGTGTTCCTTTATTCGTCCTGTGTTTGTCTCGTGCGCTTTGTTTTACACCAGCTTTTAATGCTTTTCACGCACTGCTTCGCGTCTTGAGGCTTCCGACATTCGCAATTGGCTCGAATTTTGCAACAGGCTGCTTCTCGCGTGAGCGATAAGTTTGCCGCGGCTCCTTCTCTCAGTTGTAAGCCGCCGCGGTGGCTCAGTTGTAAAGACGCTCGGCTGGTGACCCGCAAGACGCGGGTTGCACACCGCCGCGGCGGTCGCATTTCGACGGAGGCCTAGTGCTAGAGACCCGTGTACTGTACGAATTCCGTGAACTTTAAGGAACCCGAGGTGGTCAAATTTCCGGAGCCCTTCACTACGGCGCTCCTCAAAGCCTGAGTCACTGTGGGACATTAAGCCCTCATAAACCAAACCAATTCTCTTAGTTTCGCTCATCCCTGAATACATGGCGACCAACCAAAACCTCGCCTGGCAATCTTTCTTGCTCTTTGTTTTCATCTGCTTTTTTTCTTTCATAACGTTTTCCCACCCTGTGCCAGCCCCGCTGTGGAAGCCTTTTGCACTCTTTATGAGTACACATTTTCACTTTTCACAGCCAGCTAGGCGAAGTTTGGTGCATCACGGGTTGTATAAATTGAGACCAGTAGGAACTTTGGCGCACTGGAATTATTTTGTATGTTCGGGAAATTTATGTTATTGACACGCTAATTCGGGCTGAATCCTGATTTGAAATTTGCATTTCCATACTACCAATGTTTGCTTACTGTAAGCATACGAGAAAATTCTGGTAAAAAACGCGATGAGCACTAAAAGCGGGCCTGCGCACCAATGTAGGCTTGCACGCGAACTTTCATGATGACTCGCGCTGTGAAGCTTTCGTGGGAAATATGTACAACTGCACAGGCACGTTAGGGGTTTAAATAAGCTTACGAGAATCACAACGATATTGTTACAAGTGGACGAATCATGAACGAAGAAGTGGCGGTGCGCGGAACGACGACGACGTTGACAGTTGGTAGCTGGGCGCTCGGTTCTGAGCTGAGTGCTGGCCTTCTCAGAGCAGCCGCCATATAGACTTACCGCCGTAACATCCCCGTAACATCTTTTGGTGGAGGTGCGGGTTCGAGCCGACATGCCGACGACCCGACGAGCCGACGAGACGACGGGCCGAACCGGCGAGATGACTACCGACCCGGCCCCTCCGTCTGCGCCTGCCACGCCAACTGTCGTCGTAGCCCACCCTCGCGACCCGGGCACATCCTGCGGTACAGATGGCGTGGACGTCGAGGACTGGCTCTCGCTTTATGAGCGTGTTAGCCAGCACAACAGGTGGGACGCCACGCTGATGCTGGCCAATGTAATATTTTATCTCGCCGGCACCGCACGCGTCTGGTTCGAAACCCACGAAGAAGAGATTGCCACGTGGGATGCCTGCAAGCAAAAGCTCCGCGACCTGTTTGGAAAACCAGTTGGCCGTCAGCTTGCTGCCAAAAAAGAACTTGCAGCTCGCGCCCAAACGGCCACTGAGTCATATATTACATACATTCAGGACGTCTTGGCACTGTGCCGAAAGGTCGATCCCAACATGACCGAAGACGATAAAGTAGGCCACATTCTTAAAGGCATTGCCGACGATGCCTTCCACCTTCTTCTATGCCGGGACTGCTCTACGGTTGACTCCGTTCTGCAGGTGTGTCGACGCTTCGAGCAGGCCAAGCACCGGCGCATTGCACACCGCTTCGACCGCCTGCCTAACACAGCTGCCAGTTCCACGTGCGAGGATCTGCCGACACTAAGGCAGCCTTCCAACCCCGACAACGTGACTCGCATCGTGCGCCGTGAACTGGAGGCGCTGGCTCCTGTTACGCCCAACGCGCCCTTGTCGGACAACACCCTGGCCACAATATCCCTTATTCAAGCTGTCGTCCGCCAGGAGGTCGCCAACTTGGGCATGCCCTCCAGCCATCGTCCCGTCGAACCTCGGAGTGCGAGCCCCATCTCTCCCGTGGTCGCTACTGCTACGGCCCGCAACACCTTCGTCCCACGTTACACAAGGTATCGCAATCCGGATGAGTGGCGTACCCCTGACGACCGGCCGATCTGCTTTACGTGCTCGCGCATAGGCCACATCTCCCGCCACTGCCGCAGCCGTTGGTCCGCACCTCCCCGACCTTTGCCCTACGTCGACCGCCGTTATGACTATGGACCCCGTCGCTTCACGCCTCGGAATGACCCACCCAGCGCCGAGTCCACACCGCCTCCTCGTAGAACCAGCCGCTCTCCCTCCCCAACAGCCCACCGTTCCCGCTCACCTCTTCCGCACCGCAGTTACTCACCGTCCTCTGCAGGCCGCTTCGCGGGAAACTAGCCAGTGCAGCTCCCGGAGGTGATGCTGCATTGGTGCCCCGACCTGAAAATCCTCTACTGACCCAGCTTTCGCCCTGTAATCTGCTCGACGTTTTTGTGGACGGTGTTCCTGTTTCTGCCCTCATTGACACTGGTGCCCAAGTCTCGGTTCTTAGCTCATCCTTTTGCCGTCGCCTCAAAAAAGTTCAGACCCCTGCCGCTTCGCCCACCGTTCGCGTTGCCGATGGCAGCACTGCTGCCGTCACTGGCCTGTGCACTGCCCGCGTCACTCTTGCCGATCGTCACATCCCAGTTTTGTTCACCGTCCTCGAACACTGCCCTCACAATGTGATCCTTGGTCTAGACTTTCTAACCGCTCACTCTGCCCTTATCGACTGCTCCAGCGGCCTTCTACGATTGGACCTGCCTCTCAGCTCAGCCGACACACCCTCAAGCTCCACGCCCCGCCTTCGCTCCACCGAGTACGCTCGCCTGCCCCCCGACTCTGCCGTTTATCTGCCTATGTCCCCATTTCCTGCGGTTCCTGATGGGGATTATCTTGCCTGTCCACTCGCCGATGTCGTTCTCTCCCGCAATGTTGTTCTTCCGCACCTCATCGGGACCGTCACCAAGAATAGCACCTCCCTTCCTGTCCTCAACTTCAGCTTGTCACCACAAGTTCTTCCTGCAGGCATATCGCTTGCTACTTTGTCTTCTCTCACCGACTGTACCGTCACTGCTCTCTCACCTGGACCGCCTTCTACTGTCTCTCAAGCGGCCGACATCCCGGCCAACGTTCCGCAATCCATTTCTGCGATGATTGCTTCTGACCTGAGCCCCGAGCATGCACAGGATCTTCACAACCTTTTGGTGTCCTACTCCGACATTTTTGACTTCGCTTCTGCTCCTCTGGGTCAAACGTCGGTAGTGACTCACCGCATTGACACCGGCGATGCCAGACCTATACACCGGAGGCCTTATCGTGTGTCGCTACCAGAGCGCCAGATCATCCAGCGGGAGGTGGACAAGATGTTGGCCAACGATATCATCGAGCCTTCAAACAGCCCTTGGGCATCTCCTGTCGTGCTCGTGAAAAAGAAAGACCAAACTTGGCGGTTTTGCGTCGACTATCGTCATCTCAACAAGGTCACGAAGAAAGACGTCTATCCCCTTCCGCGCATAGATGATGCCCTGGACTGTTTACATGGCGCCCGCTACTTTTCTTCCATCGACCTTCGTAGCGGGTATTGGCAAATCTCTGTTGACGCAAGAGACCGCGAGAAAACAGCTTTCGTCACCCCTGATGGCCTTTACCATTTTAAGGTCATGCCCTTCGGCCTTTGTAACGCCCCTGCCACATTTGAACGGATGATGGACTCGTTACTCCGGGGCTTCAAGTGGACGACCTGCCTTTGTTACTTAGATGATGTAATTGTTTTCTCGCCCTCTTTTGAAACCCACCTGCTTCGCCTTTCGTCCATCTTGGCACTTTTCCGCCGCGCCGGTCTTCAACTCAACTAAAAAAAATGTACTTTCGGCCGCCGCGAACTCAAAGTCCTCGGCCATTTGGTGAATGCGAGTGGCATACAACCTGACCCTGATAAAGTTCGTGCCGTCAGTGCTTTTCCCTGTCCCCGCTCGCCCAGTGATGTCCGCAGCTTCATCGGTCTCTGTTCCTACTTTCGCCGGTTCGTCCCGAACTTCGCAGCCGTCGCTCGCCCTCTCACCAATCTGTTGCAGAAAGGCGTTCCTTTTTCCTGGGGCCCAGAGCAGGCTACTGCATTCTCCAGCCTTATCGCCGTCCTCACCAACCCTCCTGTATTGGCCCATTTCAACCCGTCTGCCCCGACTGAACTTCGCACCGATGCCAGTGGTCACGGAATTGGCGCCATCCTTGCTCAGCGACAACGCGGCCAGCACTGCGTGATTGCGTACGCCAGCCGTCTTCTTTCTTCCGCCGAGAAGAATTACTCCATCACAGAACGCGAGTGCCTGGCTCTTGTTTGGGCCATTGGAAAATTCCGCACATACTTGTTCGGCCGCCCATTCACTGTTATAACCGACCACCACGCCCTGTGTTGGCTCTCATCTCTCAAGGACCCTACTGGCCGTCTTGGCCGGTGGGCATTGCGATTGCAAGAATACACCTTTTCCGTGGTTCACAAGTCCGGTCGCCTCCATCAAGATGCAGACTGCCTGTCCCGCTATCCCGTCGATCCTCCTTCTACAGACTGTGAGTCGGATGCCTGTGTCCTCTCCATCTCCGACCTCTCCCACATTGCCGACGAACAGCGCTTGGACCCCACCCTCACCTCTCTCATCGACCGCCTCAGCACCGACCGCCGCGACACTTCTCTGGCCCGGTTTTTGCTGGACGGGAACACGCTGTACCGCCGCAACATGCGACCTGATGGCGCTGAGCACTTGCTCGTTGTTCCCCGCCACCTACGGTCCACTATCCTCGAACAACTGCATGACGCACCTACGGCTGGTCATCTTGGTGTCTCCCGTACGTACGACCGCGTGCGCCGGCGTTTCTTCTGGCCTGGTCTGTACCGCTCCGTCCAACGCTACGTCGCCGCTTGCGACGTCTGTCAGCGCCGAAAGAAGCCCGCTGTCCTGCCGTCTGGACACCTGCAGCCGATCCCCATCCCGACCGACCCGTTTTCTCGTGTTGGGCTAGATTTACTTGGGCCCTTCCCGGAGTCCTCCACGGGGAACAAGTGGATTGCCGTCGCCACCGATTATGCCACGCGGTACGTGATCACTCGTGCCATTCCAACCAGCTGCGCCACTGACGTCGCTGACTTCCTTCTGCACGACGTCATATTACACCATGGCGCTCCCCGTCAACTCCTTACCGACCGTGGCCGCTGCTTCCTTTCCCGAGTTGTTGACGAAATCCTTCGTTCGTGCTCCGTTCGTCACAAGTTCACCACTGCTTATCATCCTCAGACGAACGGCCTTACGGAGCGTCTCAACCGCACGCTGACAGACATGCTCGCCATGTACGTATCCGACGACCACCGGGACTGGGACATAAGCTTGCCTTTTGTCACCTTCGCCTACAACTCTTCGCGCCATGATACCGCTGGTTACTCGCCCTTCTATCTTCTCTTTGGACGAGACCCCTTACTGCCCTTCGACACTCTGCTGCCCACAGCTGGCCCTGTCACTACATATGCGCGTGACGCTATCGCCCGAGCAGACGCCGCCCGCCAGGTTGCTCGACACAAGCTCTCCGCCTCCCAAGAGGCTCAAAAACACCGCTACGATGGCCTGCACCGTGATGTGCGATACCCTGCCGGATCTCTCGTCCTGCTGTGGCTCCCATCCCGTCGTGTGGGGTTATGTGAAAAACTTCTGCCGCGCTACACAGGTCCTTATCGTGTATTACGGGCAGTGACCGACGTAACGTATGAAATCACGCCGTTGCACCCAAAGTCGACGTCCGCTCCACTGAAGTCCGAAGTCGTTCATGTAGCTCGCCTCAAGCCCTATCACCCACCATCGACATCGCACGCCTAACACGCACCGGGACGTTGCCTTCAGCCGAGGGGGATAGTGTTACAAGTGGACGAATCATGAACGAAGAAGTGGCGGTGCGCGGAACGACGACGACGTTGACAGTTGGTAGCTGGGCGCTCGGTTCTGAGCTGAGTGCTGGCCTTCTCAGAGCAGCCGCCATATAGACTTACCGCCGTAACATCCCCGTAACAATATTCACGCTGGTCAAAAATCCCATAAAAAAATTCCACACATTCATGCTAAACCACGTGCAAGTGCACGGACGCATATGCGCCACCACTGTGATGCTAGCGAAAACGTCAAGCATATATTTCGGTCAAAACCGTGTAGGGATCGGCTCTCTCAGCTGGCACCACTGAAGGACAGGCTTAAAAGTTGTACATGTACTCTGAGCGTCGGTTGGCTGGCAAAACGAATATACGTAACTCAGAAGAGCAGAGAGTCGAGTCGATGGTTCCAGCATGCCCAGCAACGGGCGCCGTCGTTCACAGCGTGCTGGTTTTAACTGCTGCATTCATGCTGCACAAAGAACAAGTGGCTGGAAACTTAACAGATTCAGTGCTCTATTTCAATTTTCTTTTTGAACTAGCTGCTAGCGAGCTAGTACAGAGAAGTTTTAACGTAAGAAAATCTTTCTGGGCCTCCACACTACGCCTTTCAATTTCGCAATAAACCATCCGAATTTCACCCACAGCCAACACTCTGGCTGGTTAAACTGCCCCAGGTTGGCAAAACAACTTCTCATAAATCGAGACATAGCAGCTGCTTCTGAAAAAAATTGAGGGATCGAGATATTTAATTTTTTTATATTTCAGAAAAATTAAATCATTTTGATTGCTGTTACCTAACAAATAGGGAATTACACTAAAGCTGTCATGCTTTGGGTTGAAGCGTATGACTGACACATCGTATTCTCATCTAATGAGCATATGCCGACTGCTTAATCGCCAAGTTTGGGCGCTTAACTAAGGTGACATTAAATCGCTGTGGCGACCGCACACGCGATTTAAATCCATTTTTCCTGCCACTTACCCTTTGAAATTTTCTGAAACTGCAGAGCGTAGTCAGATAAAAATCTAATTCCAAGGTGATGCGGATAATATCGATAAGCAATGTGCTCGAAAGCGTACACTGTAACACGAGCAAGAAATGCATGAACTGCATAAACGACAGTATAAGTAAACGCAGAAGCGATCTATATTATCCCCATGTGTTCGGGGGAAGAGAAAAATAAAAAAGAGGGACGAGTAATAGACGAAAAAACAATAGCCTTCATAATATACAGGTGGTCCGCGAAGCAAACAGGGCAACGGCAATTTTGCAGCTATTACCCACATATTACCCATTGCCCATATTACCTATTACCCACAAATGCGTGAGTACCTCGCGCATACGCGAGAAACACGTCAGGGCGACCAAGATTGCATCGCACATACGGCAGGCGTCGGGGCATCTAGACGTTATGTTATCGTTTCCGGATTTTTATTGAGTAGACAAATGCAACGATAAGCAGGAAACAGCTGGGATCTATGCGTAGTGGCTGTGGCTTGACTACTCAATGTGTCCCGAATTAAAGTTCCGTCAGAAGGGAATCGTATTCACCCCGTCGATGGGAGAATGTACAAAAAAGCTGCGCCAGAATAGGAAGAAGAAGGCGGACATTACGCTATTTGTAGTGGAAAGGAGAAAGGCTACGCGGAGTCCTCTGCGAGCGGCTCTGCACAAGCACCGACAAGTAAGAAAGACAGGAACAAAGACTTAAATTACACAAAAGCTGCAAAGAATTAAACAGCATCAGAAGTGTAAGTTAGTAGACAATATGTTTTTCCTGTCACTAGGCTTTTCGTCCACTTTACCCTCTCCTCCCAAGATGCTTCAACTGGCTAGACGTATAGTGGCAGTAGCCCTTGGAGCAATGCTCTGCCCAGGACCATGGCACCGAATGGCATTAAAAAGCAAAAAAAGAAAAGCGAACGGAATCTTTTAATAAATAAACCACCCAGTGTGCGAACAAAATTGATGTCGTTCCTTGTTTCTGAATGTCATATCCCATATATTCCTGGGCCATTGTGTATGTTGATTCCTTCTGAAGAAAAGCGAATCCTTCAGACATCCTTAATTCTTATCCATTTCAAAATGAAAGGTGTAAGGTTAAGAGACCGAAAGCGAGAAGACTGGGTTAAGAAACAAACGCGGAATAAGTCAAAATCGAGAGGAAGAAATGGGCTTGGGTAGGGCATGTAATGCGTACGCAAGATTACCGCTGGTCCTTAAGGGTAACGGAGTCAATTCCAAGAGAAGGCAAGCATAGCAGGTGGCGGCAAAAAGTTAGATAGGCGGACGAGATAAAGAAGTTCTCAGGGATACGGTGGTTGCAGCTGGCAAAGGAAATGATTTATTAGGACAGACATGGACCAGGGCTTTGCCCTGCGGTGGGCGTAATGAGGCATGATGATGATGAGAAGTTCCTTCTGACTTTCCGTCCGTTTTCTCGCTTGATGTCACGCCAGGTTTGTTTGTATAGAACAACGTGTATTGGTTCGCGACAGTTGCCATTTAGCCGCGTAGAAACAGGGTGTAAAAGGAAAGAATCTGGAGGTAAGCAGGAAGAATTTTTATTACATGCTCAGAAGCTGTCTTGCACTATCCGGCTAAAGTATTGAAAATTCCGGTCATTTTCAAACGAAAAAACTTTTGTACTCCGTGGAATTGAACGCTAAAATGGCGATTGATGCTTTTAAACTCGGCAAAAGGATAGAAAATAAAGACTACCGGATAAGGGCACGGATTTTCGATGGCATATGCGCTTTTATTCTTTATGATACATTCTTCATTGTGAGCATCGTTAGAGGCCCTGTTATTGGATAGCTCATCTTCGAATCATAGACCTAGCGTGTGAGACACCTGCAATTCTGCACTGGGTGGCTATCCTCATAGAAATTGTTCGCTTCCGCTTTAACAGCCCTGGGATAGCGTACCTAGGCATTCTACTGAAGTTGATTGTTTCGCGCCAAGTGCTAAAGCTTCTCTTGCGAAGCAACGGCACATACTAAAATTTTGTACCGCAAAAAGGAACACTGGCTACACAATTAAGACACGAAATATTCCAATCAAAACATGTGCACCTCAAATAAGGGCCTGGACGACTGCCATACGTTGTGAGAGGAGCGGATAAGAAGAAACACATAGCAGAACCCTTATTATAGTAACTGAAACTTTTGAAACGGGCGCTGAAAGCCTTAAACGCACTGCTCCGCTACTTGAGAACTTCTGGCCTGCACGATAGGCTGTGACTTTACCGAACGCTGTGACTTTGCATAGTGACTTCAATTTCCTGCGACTCTCTTTTCTCATTCATCTTTTCATCCCCTCACCCCTTTTCCCCCCGTGCAGGGTAGCAAGCCGGTTATTATTCCGGTTAACCTCCCTGCCTTTCCTCCTCCTCCTCCTCCTCCTCCTCCTCCTCCTCCTCCTCCTCCTCCTCCTCCTCCTCCTCCTCCTCCTCCTCCTCCTCCTCCTCCTTCGAAATGCAGCAGACAGTAAAAATGTAAACCCCAAAACCAAAAAGAAAGCGTTGTCAAAAGAAGAATGTTTTGTTCTTGGAACAAGTAGTGTTATCCGAGCAAAGCTGACAGATTTTTCCTCCCAGGCTTGTAAACAAGATGAAAGTTGATTTCTGGAATCAAGGTCTTCTTTATCGTGAAGTCCGCTTTTCTGAATTTCGCATGCTGTTTCAAGTAAATCTTTTATGCTTACTTTCAGCAATTGTTAGTTTGTGCACTGGTTTTTAAACAACAAAGTGATGAACAGGCGGGAGCGCTTTTCATTCTTGATCGTATTACTACGCTACAAACTATTTGCATTTCTAGGAACACCGCCGAAAAGATATTGCTTCCGTAATTCTGTAGTGTATGCGGTTTTTAGCTATGGTGTGCTGTTCTGTTTTTTTTTCTGTACGCACATCCTAAACCTAGTTATTCAGCGGGTCCACTATAGTAGCGACGCCAGCCATGTTTCTTGTGGTGGCCACAAAGAATGGAATCTAACCCGCAGCCTGGCGTGGTTTGCTGCCTGTTTTTCCTCAACCTTTTTCGTGACGCTATTTGTCCATCCGTTCCGCTGTGTAACGTGTAACCTTTTATTGGATCAAGCTAACTGAGCGTGTTCACGCTGCTGTCATCCAAGATATGAGTCATGGCAAGCTGGCCACCCACTCGCGTGTAGGCGGTATGCCATGTTTGAGTGGGCGGCGTGGCAATGTTTCGAGTCATTTCTTAGAAGCACAAAAGAGCAGCCAGTTCTTGCTAGCGCGGGTTGTCCAAGGCGCCTCAGGAATTTTGAAGGTAGCTGATATTTATATGGCAAGCTGAAAACCATGAGGCTCTTCTGTTCTTTCGAATTCCAGTTGGATAACCAAAACGTTAGCGACCTTTTTCGAATTCGTAAGGATATTAAGGGGAGGATATGCCTTGAAAATTGTTCTAAGGTTAGCAGCAATGCTTTTTTGAATTGTCTAGCATTAGAAAGAGAACATCAGTCGTCATTGGCTTTTTTCATCTACCGGGCGCTTTGATCGCCCCAAATATTTTGCATTTTAGGAACGCTCATGATAACTGTTGATCACATCGCGCCTTCAGTGATACTTATCACATTCCTCACAGAGGTCGCGGTCGTACAGTGAGGCGCTACGTGCATCAGAATAGAAAAGAGCACTCTACAGCAAGTCATAGGCGAATAATATGAACAGTTCAGGATTTTTTGTAATGCTCCAAAACCAGCTTTCAATTGTCCATTCAACGGCTTCGCACTGTCTTCAACGTAGAGCCTTGCAAAGGGTTTTAGCAAAGAAAAGCCTTATGACACAAATGCCACATTTAACTGATATGCGTTATAGTATGGCGATGACCTTGTGCTAGAGCATGAGCCTCGCATTCGGGAGGGGCTGTATTCGATCCCCAGTGTCTTCGGTTACCCACCGGTTTTCTAATGGGTACAAGATTTGCCCCGGCCGGCTGCTCGGCTTTTATGGGGTGAACGTACTGCTTGGAAAAGGAGTTTTGTACCAAACCGTTGCGGTGACGGGCCAGTGATTCGTTCCGTACTCAAACAACTCTAAATCTACCTCTTGAAGCCCACTTTTGGCCCTTGTTCTGAGTTTTACTGCGGGTTCCACCGCTTTATGTCATTTCTTGCCCCCATTCGATGGGGAATTTGGGGCACAGGCTGTCTTTCCTATGCGGTGCACCCCTGGAGAGCAAAGGGCTATGGCCGGGTGACCGTTTGTTCGAATTGGGTTGACCGTATTCATAGATCGGCGGCCGAGGGGACAGAACTTCCGACCTGCCGAAGCCGGGGGGAACGCTCAAACACGAGGCCGCAGAACGCACATTTTCGATGCAGCGCCTTTGCAGTCCCGGTAGAATGCATCAGTGGGCGAGCTGTGCTCCCGGCATGCTGCAAAGCCCATTTAGCCGGTGCTTTTAGCTTGCATTTAACTGCTAATGTGTCATAAACTTGAACATCACCACCAAAACTTTACAGCACACTTTTCAGGTACTTTGGTAATTAAATCTAGCTGTCATACTTAAAAATTACTGAAAATGAATGGCTGCGCCCGAGCAATGAAATAAAGCAGAGAATCATAATGTCCTTGCGTCCACGCAACATGATCTCAATGCCCTCGCAGTCCAGTGGGAGACAAGCAGCCGCCAGGTTTCCCATCAACGACAGTAGCCAACTAGGAGCGACTAAAAACAAGTAGTTCCAATCCGCTTATTCGTGACGGTAAAGACACAGAAAGCATGCAAGATCGGTAATTGATCTCCCAAAATGGGGAAGGAAACGACTGAGTGCAGGCGTTAAGCGACCGAAACTCATGTCCTTCGAAGTACGACACTCTTACCGACGTTACGACAGCGGAGGATGGCAACCAGTGCGTGTATGACCTCGTGGACTTGATACGCGCCGGGCGTGGTGTTCTCTCGTTAGAAGGGAGGTAGAGTCATTAAAGGTGAAAAGCGACCGCGGTAATGAGGTCGAGTTCGCCAAGCGGGCCTTCGGTTATGCTTTGCTGTGTTTGTTGGAGTCCGGAATATCAAGTGCGGTCCACTAAACTTGAATTTTGTGAGAGATTTGAGTTGTGAAAGAAATATACTGGCGAAGCACGGGTTGGTAGCGATACGCCGAAAGAGGCTAATTGTCTTAAAGACATCGGTACGAATCCCGGTGCAGGGCGATGGGAGTACGGTGTATCGTGGCTACAGAAGAAACGAACTTCCCATGATGACGCTAGTTCCGAACCGAAGGATGGAGGATGTTTAGTAGCTTTAAAGCGAAATACCTGCTTAAAAGAAGGTTGGCCGTACCACAAATGGTAGTTGTGAGATGAGCGCCTTTTATTCTGATATGAACGTAGACAATGATAAAGTCCAGAGAGAGAAGGAAGAGGCTTATTTACTCTCCAGCCATCAGGGCACCGTTAGAAAGAGTGTTTGTTGCGGTAAGCTCAGTTAGTGATTCGTCTTCTCCAAGTGATGCCTAGCGCTCCAAGAGGCTGGGTTAGGGTATAAGTGAAATAAGGGAAGGTAGGGCAGCGTTATATGAGTAAACGTGATAGTCTTGCTTGACAACACGCTGACATAGCGTCGACTCAGCATGAGTTCACTGCGAATGACTTGGTGGGGTAGGTTAATTGTCAGCAGATTTTCATTTTTAAGGATGAATAAATACTCGTACTAGCAGCAAGACGCATGCCGAAGCGGCAACTATGAGCGTGACAATTGAATGTGTGTTGCCTTCAGTTTTCAGAATTCGTATTTTCGGTGTGTCATTGTTTTTAACTTGTTCAGGTGTGCATGCTCTTTGAGAGACAGCGCTGAGGTAATGCGGGGAAGGGTTGTGACGACCCTTCCCGCTTTTTTGTTTTTTCGGGAAAGCCTATGCTTGCCACAAATTTGTATTTTATGCGCAGCGAAAGGAAAAAGACAGGGATTTTGTCAGCTCACGTCGAGCTAAGCTAGTTGCAGAGTTTCAACAGCCGGCAATGAATGCAAGCGAATTATGTCTGTTTCATGTCAAATTTTCCAACACCAAATGTCTTTCCTGGCCCTTTATTGATTTTTTGCCAACATCACATATTTCGCTTGTGCGCTTGATGGCTGCCGCAAAACGTCCAGAGATATTTGCATATCTAAAAGAAAGTATGGACGTGTACTGACCTCCCGGAGCAACTCAACAAACCTAAACAGCAGATATTGAGATTGAACTGAATTTCTCATGCCCTTTCTCCCTCTTTTCGCATGACACTGTTGCTGAGTGCTTCAATATCCTAAGCCGTCCAACCTGGTGTGTTCTCTCTTTTAAGTTTCTCCCTTCTTTCTAGTTTTTATTCTTTGTAACGTGAGCGCGAGGTCGCACCTCACTCGCATAAAAAAAAAAATGTGTGGTGATGGCTGTTCGGTTCATGACATTGAAAGCGCAGATTTCACAAAAAAATGGGCGTATGCCTGATCTTCTTTTTGAGCATTTTAAATCATTCAGTAGGCTATATAATAGTAAAGCATGCAGTTCCAAAATGTTCAGCGTTTCATTTTTCTTTCCTTGCTGTTTTACAAAAGTTCCACCTTTTACTTTTTGAATCAGAAAAAGAGAAGGGCATGCAAGTGTTCGAAATAAAAAGCTGATATTAGTGGACTTTATGGCAGCTTCATATGAGAAAAATAAACATGTGGCATAAATAAATGCTTTTTCTTACATTGTGAAGATTTCGGCGAGCCTTAGTGATGAAATTGTTCGAAATTCACAAAATAAACAGAGATTACTCACCAGAAATTAACAAGAGCTTGATAGCGTGGCTAGATTAAGATACATTATGATGTGCTTAAGTTTACAGCGACAAATGGGTGGGCCGTGTCCGGAGAAGAGTTACTACGGCGTCGAAGCATTTTCGCCGCAAGCCGCACACCACACCCTTACTCCTCAAACAACCTACTCCTGATCACCACACCTCATGATTGCATACTCCGCTTGCTTCTCTAACACTATCTATGCCATTTCTTCACACTTGCATGGCCCAGCTTCCAACTTTCCACCACTGTGCCTGCGTCGCCGGGCGCCAGCCTTACACTAACGGATAAATGACTGTGCGTGAAGGTGCATGACACACGATTACACGCGTACCCTTACACCCCTACTCCCCTACCTAACATTTCTGCCTATAATTACTACACACCGCCATTGGCGTCACTATTTCGCACCACCCTAGCTCTCACTGAAAATCGGATTACCACTACGGTAAACGTCCGGTGACTTTTTTAACGTGCTCGTCAGTGCATGCCCGACATAACATCTCTTACGTTAGACACGAAGATATTATATTGTCACGTAGTGGTGACGGCAGTCGAAGCAGCGATGAAGACGGACGAAAGGGTCTTCTAAAAGAACTGTTTATTGGGCTGACTTGCACCCAAAATGGACTGAATCACTCGGCGGCGGCGAAGCGACAAGCGTGCTCGGCGGTCGTCGAACAGAATGCCCGCCGCTGTCGGCCATGCTCAATTTAAATCTGATAGCGAACATTCGAGATAAAGGGCGCAAAGTTACTAGAACATTCCGGAACAACGTAGAATCAGCTTTGCCTGGCTGCGATCAATCGAGATAAATCTAGTCGCGTCTTGCGTCGCAAACAAAGCGATAAGGTGGTGTCGCGGCAGATTTGAAAAACGAACAAACACTGCAAATATTGGCGGCAATATGAGGCATAAATAACATTCTGTGCAAATGGCTATAGTGTAAAGGCATGAAGGATAGACTTAAATTTTTGTTGTCGAGGGGTGTTTTTAAAACTTGTCATTTGCGTATGTATGTCTATACATGGAGGCTGTATTTGAGCTAAAGGAATGAATATGACGTTTATCTCATTTGAGATCACGGTGATGGCGTTTCGACGCAGTAATTTTTGTGATACGTGTAAATAACAAAAGGGTCGAAAAAATAGGTTATCACCAGAAGGATTTGAACATCTTAACATGCGTGTAGACAAAGTGTATAAACGTTGAACGCTGCTAGCTTGTCAACGAAATGCGTTAGGCGTTTATGAAGAGAAAAGTTTCTTAGTAAAATTGTGAACAAAAGAAAGAGTGCCAGCACAAAAAACTAGCCTTAATTGAGTTTATCTTTCTATTTTTGTTTTCCTAAGTGGACGAGTTATTTTCGCTTCGGATCACTCTTGTATTTTCTTAGATGAGTGTAATACATTACGAACGGAACCATCACTACGAGCTTAACGGTGAATGATGTTAAAGGGGCTCTAGCCGCATAATAACATTTAATATAACGCATGGTAAAATTTAATGTAGCGGATCAAGTCCGTTGTTTTTGGGCTTAGGGAGGACCCATCACCACGTAGCCGTGCTGGACGAGCATGGGCGAGAGGTGTAGACTCGGCAGGCAAGAATATAGTGATCCACGCCTATGAGATGTATGGGTTGTGATTGATAAGGAGGGTAGAAATTCAGCGGCTTCGTCGGGATTTCTCGCGTGCCAAGAAGAGGTAATAGAGAGCAGGCTGCTAAGCCTGTTTCTGTGTTGACAAAGTTTTGCAAGCCTTCCAGGGCTCCGAGGTTGAAGTGCATAAGCCACATTGTGGATGGTACCCTGTAGAAGACAGATTTGTTCAAGAATTTAGAACACAAAAAAGAAAATAACATTAAAATAAACGGCTTGGGATATGGAAGGGGGGTGGAAGGCACCTGTCAGGCATATATGTTGACTTTGTGGAACAGTAAAGCCTGCGCACGAGTGGTTCTTGGAGCCAGTTATTTTAATCTATGTATGGATGACAAAACGCAACGCACAGAATGCAACCCTTGCTCAGGAAACGTTTAGAGCCTCTTTAATCTACGCTGGTAGGTCAAAGTTGTTACACAGTAAACATTTATACTTTCTGCTCAAAAAAGCGGTGTCCTGCGTGTAAGACGCTAGGCGTATCTGGGTTACGTTATGAAGAATACAAAAGTGATTTTAAAAATTATGGCAGCAATGATATCGCCTTCAATCAGCAGAAATGATGGCAGGTGTGTGGGTTTTGATAATGTCTACTTTGAGGGAATTCGTCCTGAGTATTCCAGCTGAGGCAATTTTCTACCTTAAATGCTCCGTGTCCATCAGCTCCGTAGCCCTCCAACAAGACATTACGAATATCGCAGATGGCAGGGTGATGATTGAGAAAAAAAAACAAATGAAAAAATTGTACCACTTTGTTACAGGAGACCTCGAATACGGCACCTCTTTCTTCTTTGTAGGCACAGCCCTGAATGCGGATAATTTCGGATTTGTCGGGTGCGCAGCGGAGGCCGCAATATGCTGCTTGTCTTTCTACGCAATTGACTGCTTCTTGTAGGGTGTTTTCTTTGTCGGCAAGGGAACCCCATGTGGACCAGATGGTAATATCGTCAGCGTAGGTTTACCTCGAAGGCACGAGAATAAAGTAAGTCCCTCTTATCCGCATCCTGGGCCTTTGGCTTCAGAGCGCAGGAAAGCCAACCACACGTTACAGCGTCTCCGAACAACTGCCCTCCAGATCTCCCGCATGATTTGGCGCATCACCCGCAACCGAAAAGGCATGAGAGAGGAGGATACAATTCGACTGATACAGGCTCTAGTTATGAGCCCCCTGTCATACGGTCTCCCATTCCTACCACTTCTGGGGAATGAGCGAGACAAAGCAGATGCATCATCCATACCGCCTACAAACATACGTTAGGCCTCTCAATGTACACGGCCAACTGCCACCTCGAGGACCTGGGACTGACCGACACAATAGAAGAAATTCGAGAAGCCGTCCTAGTATCACAAAAGGAACGCCTCCTCACCACCAAAGCTGGGCGCGCAATCTTGAAAAGAGTGGATTCTCCGGCTGACATACGCGCCGTCCAGGACAACCGAGACCTACCCTCAACTCTGCGAACTCGTGTGTATGTAGCTCCACTCCCGAAGAACATGCACTCGGACTCACTAAAGGGACTACGAAAGGCGCGAGTGGACTATCTGGGCCGCACACATCGACAGGCACAAAATGCTGTATACGTCGACGCAGCCATGTACCCCGATTCAACAAACGCGGTGGCGGTGGTCTTGGGCACCAATTTCAAGGAAATCGCCAGCGCCTCCCTACGAAACTGCTCTCCCACAGTAGCAGAAACTGCTGCAATTGCCCTCGCAATCCAGCACGGCGATGCTACGGGAAATTATTACCGACTCCCAGTCCGCGTGTCGCCTATTCCTCTCTGGCAGACTTCCACACTCCGTCGCTCCCATTCTGACTACCCCACAAGTTCAAAATTCCACATGCAAGCACCAAATCACTTGCACTCCTGGGAACGAGGGGCTCGAGGGAAACGAGGCCGCGGACAGTCTAGCTCGCGGATATACTAACCGAGCGACTAACCTCCCCGACCTCACCCCTCTCCCCTCTTCGTACGGCGAGCGCCTCCTCCTTCTCCGAACACAAAGACAAGTCTATCCCCCACCACACCGTAAGCTAACGGCGGCAGAGGCGAGGGAATGGCGACAACTACAGACGAACACCTTTCCTAACCTACACAAGTACCACATCACCTTCCCCGACAGATATGACAGCATCTGCCCCCGGTGTGGCGGAATTCCAACAACATATCATGAACATGGGGCTGCTCCGGTCCCAAGCCCCCCGAACTAGACAAAAATCACTCCGAGGAACAGTGGGAGTCTGCTCTGCTCAGCTCTGACTTGGCGACGCAGCGAAAGCTGATATCCCAAGCAAGAGCAACTGAGGTGGACATTGGGGTCCTGAAATAACGACTCCACCGAAAATCTGTATTTTCGCCTCTCTATCCTACCTTTTTGGAATAAATGTTTTCTACTACTACTACTACTACTCCTTTCTTCTTTCACTCCCTCCTTGACTCCTTCCCTTACGGTGCGATTCGCGTGTCCACCGAGATATGGAAGACAGTTACCACGTCATTTCCTTTCGTCAAAAGCCAATCAATTTCAGAATGCAATACGCTGATTGCAACCACCGAACACTGCCCTACGACCAAGTTTTAGAACGCTTCTTAACTCATTATCGGATTCTTGAATGCTTCAGGCATGAATACTTGCATTAGCACCGCGCACACTGGCTGCACGTCTACATCGACGGCTCGGAGAACCCTATCACTTCTTCGGACTCCGTGGTCATCGCCGTGTAAGAACTGCCGTAATCAGAGTTAAGACATCTGTAGTCAGAGTTAAGACATATCACCAAACTTCTTGGACTGGTACAGAACTAAAAGGTTTTTGCGCACTCTTTTAACTCGTAATCTTGAGAAACCAGAGAGAAGGCGAGACTCAATAAAAGCAGAACTGCGCCGAAGGTCAAAGCAGTTGAGAAGAGTTTTGCTTTTGACAGGCACGATATATTACACGAAGCTCACGTTTTTCCTGATGTAGGGAATGTGTGAAATTTTGATTTTTCTTTACTCGGTTCCACCACCGAGAAACTAAAGTTCTATCGGCTGATTCTTTTCTTTAGGTGAGAATTTTGTTTGTTTCAGTCGATCTCCTGTAGTAGTATAAATGTATATTCATCATTGTAGCTTGTTTTCCCTTCCGAAGAATATTCAGGTAGCAGTAAAAGTAGAACTTATATGTTTTCAGAAATCATTGTACAGAATTTCAAATTTATTCTTGCTCTTTGAGCGTCTTGACTGCAATATTGTTCAAGCTGGTATACTCAAGCAAATCTTTGCTTTTTCAAGAGATTGTTATGTTTAATTAGTAGCCTCGCAATGAAATTCTTTCACCGAGAGGGCAAGAAGATAAGAAAGAAGCATAACACTGCACAAAAGAAACATTTCTTATTGCTTAAAAACGGCCTTTCAACGACGCCCTGCCATGAAGGAATAGTTTAACGATGCGCTGGGGTAAAAAATAAAGAGAATACCTAAGACATCCAACTTGACACCGAACAAGGCTCGTCGTTTGCATATTGATTTCATCAGCTTCAACATTTTTTAGTAAAGACATAATATTGAAAAACGCTGCGCTTCAACGCGACCTAACGCACGGTCGCGTACCATTCCGTTATAACCAAACCTTTGCAGTTCCCCATGAGTAATGGTCCTCTCGAAGATTGCTACTTCAAGATACTACCATATACTAACTTTCTTTTCTGTCTTTGAAAGAATAAATTGTCAGGAAGTCTATCACATGCTATTGCCTTTCTGTTTAAGAGGCCCTTCGCGAAACTTCTGAGATTTCGCGGAGCCACCAGTAACTTTTCCGCCGCTGTTCTGTGAACTCCAGATAGCTGCTTTGTACCATACAAAAACATTGTGACCTTCACACCGGAGCGGAAATTCAATGAAATATTTATTTTTGGAAGCAGAACGCAAGAATCACATGAAAAGAAATTGAAGCGCCTGAAGATGTTATCTAATACAAGGAGAATAAAATAGCTCCAATACAATTTAAGCTTCTTGATCACGTTTCAATTTTTATTCTTTAAATCGTCCTTTGATGAGCAATGCAATGAGCAATGAATTTTCGGAACTCGGGTGCGCTGCCTTTTGTTAAGCTTTAATTAAAAGTGCTCACCAGGCTGCCCTTTTCTTCCATTCAAAAGAGGTAACGAACAGTAATTAAAAGAAATCTTGACAGCTGGTGGTCTGCCTTTTTAAAAGCACCCTTTTGATGACAAAAGAGTTTCCGCAAGCGAAATGTAATTGTAACGTACTTGTCTTCATGTGGCAAGCGTTGGTTCAAATGGTACAGAAGTTAACACGTAATAAACAACCAGCGCCTGCCTTTAGTGAAATGCAGTGCCGTTGTGATGCAGTGCAAAATGCAGTGCCGTTTTCAAACCACTGCACACGTTTCTGCTCTGTATCAAGATAACATGATAATGCTGAAACATCTTGGGAGCCATCATGACACGTTCTCATAAGTCCCACGCAAAAAAACGACAAAAAAGGGCATGCAGGAGTTATGTGGAGTTTCATGACCGCAGTTTAATAACGCTGCAATGCAGAGGTATAGATTAATTTTCAATGCTTGGTGTTCTTTAACCTGCCCGGATGTCGCACAGCTCAGCAGCTCTTTTTCGTTCTCGCGTCATCGGGCTCACTATCCTAGCGCCATAACCGGTTAACCACCGTAGTGAGTAAAGAAAAACAAAAGCTATGCTCTGTAAAGAAACCTAGCACATTGAACGCAATAACAAACCCTATGCATGAATTAAGGAGAAAAGCTTTACAAAAGCAGAGCTCTGCAATTTTAGCTTATTCCGCCGCATCATATTTAATTATATTGGGGTTCGCCATAATCGCTGCTTTGTAATACAGCTGATGTCTCCTTGGGAATGTTTCTTGGAGCATGACTAATCCATTTAAGACTTCAAGTATCGGAACCAACTCTGCTGAGAAATCTACTGCAACCCGCAAAGGCTGTTACAATTCATCCTCCTGTGCGTTCTTTTTTATATCACTATCATTGTGATCAACAACAACCTAAGTCCACTCTAAAACAAAAGCTTCTCCACAACCCTCCATTTAACAGTATCCAGTGCCAGCTGCGGCTATATCCACGCAAGCTTCCCATTATTTTCCGCCCGCACCCCCTGGCGGGCTTTGCTTCTTTTGGAACCCACTTGGTCACCTCTTACGACCATGGGCAACTTGTCATCGAATCACATGACCTGCTCGTGTCCACTTATTCTTCTTGATCGCGACTTGGATGGCGTTAACTAGCGTTTATTCGCTGATCTACTCTGCTTTCGTCCTGTTTCTTAACGTTACACCTATCGTTTTCTTTTACGATAGCTTGGTGCTCAGTCGTCCACTTAAGTTTAACCCTTTTAGTTAGCCTACACGTTTCGGTCTTTTAGGTTAGTGCAGATAAGATACAGCTGTTTTTTTTTCTCTTGAGGGATATGGGTAAACTCCTACTCATCATCTGAGAGCGCCTGCCAAATGCACTTTTATTCTTCCTGTTATTTTGCTCTCCAGGTGATGATCTCCAGTCAATACCTGCCCTGGGCGTATGAAGTGCCTAGCTAGTTCCGATGCCTCACTGCCTGTAGTAAACGGCTGTTCTCTTCCGAGGCGGTTGAACAATACATTAGATTTCTTCATATTATTTTTACGCCCACCGTTCTCTTTTAGACGTCTAGGTCCTCGATCATGCTCTGCGATTGGGCTCCTGAGTTACCTACATGGCAATGACGCCAGCAAATCGGAGATTGCTAAGATATTCTATATTCGCTTTTATCCCAAAATCTTCCGCAACTACTACTCGGAATACCTCCTGTGAAGACGTGGTGTATCTTTGTGAATAGGTCGCGTCTTTTTGCCTGACATGCGTTCTGATTGCTATTTTATCACTTTTCGTGTCGGAGGTAGAGTATAAACACTGCGCAACCGCTATATATATTTTTGAGAGCCTCTTCAACACCCTGTCTCAGCAATGCCTGTATGACTGCTGGAATTTCGACGGAGTCAAATCTTTCTCGTAATCTGTGAAGGCTGTACGTATAGAGCTTGATTTTATTCCGTGCATTTTACTGTCTGATTGATGGCGCGCATATAGTTTATTCTAGTGCAGCTTTCTTGAAGACAAGCTAATAATATAATTTGGCTGCAGTCTAAAGTTAATCTGATCCCTTTCCCTTTAGCGATCGGTTAGGTTGGTACATTTTCCACGACAGGCAGTAAGTTGATTGGTCTGTAGTTTTCCGAGTCCTTGACGTCCCCCTTCTTATGGATTAAGATGATGTTAGCATTCGTCCAAGATTATAGTACTCTGGAGGTCATCAGTTCTTGTGCGTAGTCGGTTTGAAGTTTTAACAAAATGTCACCAGCATTCTTAAAAAATTTGCAGTCACCTGATCCTCACAAGCCGCTTTCTCCCTTTGCGTTCCTTGTAACGCTTTCTTTATTTCCTCTTGCGTTACCGACGGGATGTCCAGTTCTCCCACTCTATTGGCTTCATCATGTAGCATCTTGATTACTCAGGCTACTGTAGAGGCCTGCTTTGTATGTGCCCTGCTTTTACTGCTTTCCAAGTTGTTTGCTGCCGTAGGGTTTACCTGAATTGAGGAATAAAAATCTGGGGTAGTGGAGACAGAGTGAATACTAGGCCGTCGACTATAGGTGTCGCCACTTGATCGGCAGGTGAAAACCTGTACATTGCTTCTTTGGTGTTCAATTTCACGGGGCGACCTTGAAAAGTATTAAAGAATAAAATTAAAAATGTTTTTGTCATGTCAGGCCTACGAGGTCGGCAGGAAAAACGCGATGAATACCACAGCACCGGCTTTTATTTTCTGACAGTTCCTACCACGTATGTACTGGCTGAGACACAATCAGTGCTAACATATCTGCCTTTGTTCAACCTGATATATGGAAAAGTTTTTTACATTCATTGATTGTTTTTTGGCATAAACAGAAGACGGCACACTAAAATGAGAGCACAGATACAGGTGTTCATGTCTTCATGGGCCGTGTTGCGTTTTCGATAAAAGTGTTAATCAGGACATTATCAAGTCATCGAAGCTGAGACCCTTTTAAATTTAACCAGCGTCTAATATTCAGTTCGCAGATCCAGGCATCAGCTTATTAAAAAAAACGAAATACGGTTATAGTTGAGCGCAAAATAGTGAAAGAGGGTTGTTCTGACACAAACAGCTGAATAAAAAAATTATGGGCAAAATAGTACTTTTTGAATCGAGAATTTTTTTTTCGCTGAAGTTGCTGGAGTGTGTGTCGTTGAAAAGTACACTGTTGTAATTTTGAAAACCAACTTCGCTCCAGAGTGAAGAACGAGGTTTGAAGATCTCAGTATTTTCTTTCCTTGACAAAAACTGATGTTATAAATATAAAGCAGAATGAGAGAGGGTGATTTGTTCAAACAAGAAGCTTCTCGTATACACAATCCTAACGAGTTAGGAAATGAACACGCATATTCAAAAAGACCCTCAGAGAAAACACTGGATGGCTCTTCTCTGAGCAAACATTAGCCGAGAATAGTGCCGTGAGCCCGTATGTTTACTTTTCAAGCGCTGTTCTCCGTTAAACGCCGGCGGCAAACTGCTTTATTATTTTCTGCTTGTAGCACGGGGAGTTTATCTTCTTTAGACTGTCTAGAAGCGCCTAGATTGCACCCGAAGGATCGCGGTACGGCGTTGCCGATTCCGCGATTTTCGAGATTTTTGATGATAGATAAAATGCTTTATGTACAAAGTTAGTACTCATGCCTTGATCATTGCGCGCCCTCTAGCCACAAATGCTATGGTAGGTCGAACAGAAAGGGTTACAATAGGAAAAAATTCGGCAGAGACACGACTGCTTACGTGTGGGAATGCGAAAGCATCACTGCCCCTGGGGGGCACTGTTTACTCGTAATGTTTGTATATGAATTGAAGTTATTTTCTGCTAGACTATGTGTTTTGCTATTGGTTTCGCACCAGACCACAAACATTTGGACCATCTCGCTGTACGGCGATGAGCATGGCCAAGTTCGCATGTCAAACGCGCTTATGATACCACCCGGAAAGCTGTACGACTAACAGTTGCATGAAAATTATGATAAAAAAGTCTCGGAAGGCATACAATTGAAGGTGCATATGTAGACCGTTCAAATCCATGCCCAAAGCTAACCACCAGCTCGACTAGCACATGTAAGCCATATGCAACGAGAGATTGTATGACGCCACCCAGAAGGCTGTGCGACAAACGGTTGCCTTTAATTTTTGGCAGGTATGTCGGGGACACTGGCGCCACATGAAGGCCAGCCAGTGGCAAGTGTATATTGACGAACGACATCTGTATACCTGTAAGATTTGGGAGCGAATGTCCGGACCCCGTAGAGTATCTGTTACGGGTCCAATTGGACTTATTTTTGGAAATGTGGCAGATAGTTTGAAGGTTGCTTCACTTCCGTCACCGGCTGGCCCGGTATTGCACTGCCTCCGGGATCGGCCTTGTCTTTAGCGCGTCTTTACTATCCTGTCTTTCTATCCCATCTTTCAACTCTCCTTCTATCTGCACGTGGTAGCGATTGTGGCTCGGCTTGAGCCAGTGGGCAGGCCTGTGCCCTTTCCTTTTCATTCTTCCTGGCAACAACAGACAAACAGACAGACAGAAGATTGCCGGCAGCGGCGGCCGCTTGATGACGTCACCTGAAATTTCCTTGCCGTCGCTGTGATGGTCCCTACCATCCGCGAGTACTCACACACACGCGCGCGTCGACAGCGCGGCGGCTTTTGTCGTAATGGCGGTAGTAATGATTTCGCATTAAAAATCCAGCCCTGCGCCACAAAGTAACTGTTGTTTTGATTGCGAACATTATTGAACCCACGTATTTTTACTGGTACAGCACAGTTCCTTCTTTTTCTTTGGGGGCGCACGTTCACATAACAAGGAGTTATGCTGGTGATGAATTTTTCCGCATGCCTATGTTTATGGCTTATGAGGATTTTAACGTCCCAAAGCAACTTAGGCTATGAGGGACGCCGTAATGAAGCGCTCTGGAAATTTCAACCGCCTAGGATTCCTAGTGCCTAGGCGTGCACTGATATCGCACAGCAAATGTGCATCTCGTGACCACCAAGAGACAAAAAAAAAAACACACTAAAGCTGACTTTTGAGAGTTAGACACCTAAAATTGCAGTTTAATAAAAGTATCTCAATAAGCATACGGTGTTACAAGAGATCATTTTGCGCCTCTTTCAAATACTACAAAATAAAGCAGTGCTTCTGCGTCAATTCCTGCAAAGCTCTTCTCGCGCGCAAACATTTCTTCGCCGCAGACAGCATTAGCGTTACTTCTACCGTAACGAAGACAACGTTGCGCTTGTGGAAATATCTGTATACATGGAAATTCTTAAGAGTTTCTGAATGAGGTAGCAAGAGCCGTGTTTAGTTGCTGCTGCAAACAAACAATATTGTTAAGTGCTAACAAACCTTAATCTAGGCACCAAACCTTCACTATTGAGTCTGTTCAATCTCAGAGCTTGTGAATGCACATTAAACATCGCCGGCGTCGCCTGTTCGACACTGTGCTGAGATTTTGAAATGCCATTTGAGCTTTAAAGTGGTCTCCTCCCACTTGAAACTTACTTGAAAAGACATATCCTGTTTCCTTTCTAGGCGATAGTTCTGAAGGCGCGCAAGCATAGCGCCGCAGACGCTTCAATAGCTTTGGTGAAAAAGCTGCAACGCTCAGGTTTCCCACTCCGCTCGCTTTATTCAGAGGTCACTGAACTGCTGCGCCTAGCGACTCGTGAAGCCATGCCTGCATTCCCGAGAAACAAAACAGTGTTTGAAGCTTCGCTGTCGTGAAAACGAGTCGTGATAAAGCATGCCATATAGTTCATGCTCTTCGAGCATGGTGAACGATCGCATCTTTGCAAACATGAGGGGTACTGCAGCTGAAAGCCTCTCTGCATTATTTTACATGGGAGAATGTATGCTTCCTGCAACACTGCAGTTGTATAACAGGATCCCTTTAAGTTGACGCTGCGCTTACTTGAGAAGAACATACTAGATACTTAACGTAAGTTCACCATTAGCGTGAATGTTTTGAATATCTCTAACAATGCCACTCTGGCTCCGCACTGAATTTATTCTGGCTGCTATAGTTAGCTTTAAAAAAGGTCGAATTTATTCGCGCTAAGGTATGAAGTCGATAAAGAAGTCCTTTAGCCTTGACAATTCGGAACGCTGTTCATTACAGAAACAAATAGGTCTGGTTAAACCTGGAGTGGCGCGAGAGCTACATCTTGCCGAGTGGAACTCGCTCAGTCGAACTGCAAAGCCTGTCTATCGCCGCTCCGTTTCGCTGGGCGTTCCTTCTTCGTCTTCGTCTCTGGACGTGGATTCACTCTCTCCCCTCTCCACTCCCCCTGACTTGACACGGCGCTTGCGCACAGCTGGTGCAGCTCGGTTCCGCCGGCGCGCCTCGCCGCCGGCAGCTGCTCTGCACCACGTGACCAACCACGTGACCACCACGGCGCCGCCACGGAGCTCAAGGGGTGGCACGGAGCTCAGGGGTGCCACGCTGAAGGCTCGAAAAGCTGGCGTAGTGTAGCTCTCACTACAAAACTTTGTTTACGTGATATCTGGCAGTAAAGAGCCTTCATTGGTGACGAAAATACCGCTCTTCCCGGGAGACTGCTTCACCATGTGTGGCATAACACTTTGCGCTGCTTTATGAGGGTTTAACGCCTCAAAGCGACTCAGGCTGTGAGGGACGCCGTAGTGAAGGGCTACGGAAATTTCGACCACCTGGGGTTTTTTACCGTGCACTGACATCGCACAGAACACGGGCCTCTAGAATTTCGCCTCCATCGAAATTCGACCGCCACGGCCGGGATCGAACCCGCGTCTTTCGGGTCAGCAGCGGACTGCCATAACCGCTGAGCCACCGCGGTGGCATGTTGGCATAACGACTATGGCATTGGTTACTGTGTCCAAGGCTGCCGAAATGAACCTCCGCCACAACGGCCGCATTTCGATGGAGTCAAAATTCAAACTTACCCGCTTGTATGTATATGGGTGTCCCAATGAACCTGACGTATATGTTTTGCGCCCACGACGTGCAAATTCGGCCAACCTCAAAGCAGTCCAGCAAGAGGGCCCAAAAGTTTGCAGTCTGGAGCGCAAACAGTAAGCAAACACATGGACTCAAAGAAAAGGACTTTAATGCATCTGCAAAAATTACACGTGAACAATGCACCCGTGGCAGTAATGCTTTAGCATTCCCACACGTAAGCAGTTTTAAGTGTTTCTGCCGGATATTTTTGTGTCTCTACCGTGTCTGCCGGACAAGCAATACACATTTATTACGTGGCCTTTAAAGCATCGCTTGAAGCTGTCTTTTCTGGCATGTAAAATATAAAAGCTGGGATCACGGATGTCAATGGAGAATGATATTGTAACTTTTTTAAGCAGGGAATAACAGCAGCAACCAGACATATTAAATGTGCGTGTGCTAATCCTGCTATGAAATTAACAAATAGAGTTCCAAAATTTTCGCGCTGCGGCTCATATTATCGCCTTTTTTGTTATCAACACAGTTAAAACGTTTAGGAAAGGAAGGATGCCCCGAGCTGTTCAACTCGGAGCACAACGCCCTTGTTTTTTATGAACTGAGGGACACGTCATAAAATATCCGCTTTCTCTTTACGTTGCCAGAAATGAAGCCAAGATGAATAAAAGTCGCTTGTTTTGATAAATGTACGGTTTGCACGAGATTATAGCGAAAAATGTTTTTTTTTTCTAGTCCATAAAACGATCTTTTCTTTTCCGAACAGACCATGCACCTGAAGAACTCCCGAGGAAAATGTCGCAGCACCACGGGGCGGCGAGTTGTTGCAAAATTAAGTTTTCAGTGGTGGCTTTGTTCTCCTAATTGCGTGTAACGGTTCACTGCAGCAGGTGCCTTTTACGATGGCTGGCACTTGCACGTTCTGGCAACGAATAGAACTTAATCCAAACTATCGTGAATGCACTACGCTACAAGAGCGCATGCGGCCTGAACTTTTTGAAGATAGCGGATAAGAAGCGAAATTCGTGTGAATAAGAATATTGTATTAATTTCAGATTATACAGGCTGAGTACATCCGTGGTAATAATCCGGATATTTCTTTTTATATTGAACGAGAGCCTTCATTTGGATGACCTACTGAGTAGAGCAAGAACTTTGTTCCGGGAGAGCAGAAAAAAATTGGCGGTGGTTTAGCTCTGGTTAAACCTGGAGTGTCGCGATAGCTACAGCTGGCTGAGTGGTACTTGGTCACGTGACCAACCACGTGACGAACCAGGTGATCAGCCACGGCGCCGCGCCGCCGGCAGCTGCTCCGCACCACGTGACCAGCCACGCTGAAGGCTCGAAATGCTACCGTAATGTAGCTATCGCTACAAAACGACATAGGTATGTAAGAAGGAAGATGTGCGATAACGGGATAAGGGGAGGATGCGGGAAAGTATGGTGGCAATCTAAACATGCCTTAACCTAACTGCCCCAGCAAGGCTGTTGAGAAAATACTCGTTCTCGTTAAGTTAGTAAAATCGGGAACATATGAAGGTACGCGTTCTCAGTTACGCTACTTTCTTTTTAATTAAGGCGTCTCAGTGACTATGGCGGCATGGGCGCTCAAATCGTTAGTCTGTTTACAGCGCTCCAAAGCACGCGGTGAGACTTCCAAGAGTAGCTAACTGCATTGTAGAGTGCGGAGCTACATGCAATGGAACCTTCATCCAGTTTACGCGAACGTCACGCTCATGTCGATATATTCGATAAGGTGACCATGTGCAGAACAATGATTGCTTGCTTGACATGACGTAGAGCCTAGGTCTGTTAAAATTATTCAGACAACGGGTTTGCTACCAGGCCCCTTAACAGTGATCTTGCTGCCCTCAATCTCTGGAGGTGAATATTTTCTCCCTCTCTCAAAAAGCTGAAGCGCAGGCGATAGAAAAGAAACCGCACTGCACGACCCCTTGGCACACTTGAAGGCGTCTATGTTTTGTACAAGAATTTCATTGTATTCTCGAGACTAGCTTCTATTGACGAATTGATTTCTTTTTCTACAATTCTCGTAGCATACCTGCAAGACTAGACTACCGTGTGGTCGTAGTTCAAAACAACCGCGAACATCGCAGAATTGATGTTCGTAAGCTCAGAGTGCATGTAAAGCGCCGAACGCTAGCAAGAGGTGGTCTCCTGGCCTTTACAGCGCGCCACGTTGTGTAGAGACTGGCTGTGGTGGCACAGTGCCCAGTTCCCTAGGAACTCAGCGGCTGAGTACGAGGTCGCGGGATGCTATCCTGGCAGCGGTGACCCCACTTTTGCGGAAACGAAGTGCAAAGACATCGGCGTGCCTTGCAACGAAGGAGGAGGAGAAGGAGGGAGAGGAAAGGCAGGCAGGTCAACAGGAAGAAGAACCGGTTTGCTACCCTGCACGGTGGGAAAAGGGGTAACGGGATAATAGAATGAAAGAGAAAGGAGAGTAGCAGGAAACAGAAATCACTACGCAAAGTCGCAAGCGTTCTGTTTCGTTCTGCAGCGAAACTTAACGTTAAAGTATCCCGTGTGCTCGAAACTACTGCTAAGCTCACCACTGCGGAATTCTATGTAGCGACCGAGCAAGTTTAGGCGCTGAAATCCTATATACACCACCAATGTATAGCTGTGAGTTCTATTTTCTCTAATGCAATGTGGCTTTTCGCACCACTGAACCACGCTCACGGGTCAGTGTCACCCCGAAGCTGTATTTTTGTATTAAGGTGGCCGCTGTATTGCAGGTAATAAAAAATGGTAGTGATAAACTAGAGATGCATATATGTTTTCGAAGTGCAGCCAAGGGCCATCGGCAAAATATTGCTTCACGCTCCTCCGCCTATTTGCAAACATAACGGCGCACGTTCGATCAATTTTTCTTTATGAAACCATTTTTCACCACGTAAACATGCTATAACATCTGGAATTGCAAACAACCACTGTGAACTTTTCTTTTTTTGTTATTGCGAGCTTGACACCATCTACAGTACAGGTTTTTTAGTGTACCTCTCTTGCGCCAAGGTAGGGAAAGCGCTATGAATGATCCGAATCGTATTCGGACGGAAAAGTCATTGCTTCTTTTTTCTGTGTTAGAAATATGGCCGTCATTCTCAAATAAACAGCTGTCGTCACGTCCGAAGCCTCTTCCTATCCCCCATCCACTCACTTAGACTCTGTATCAGTAAACCTGGGTCACTTCTTCAAATCTCTTTTTCTACGATGCAAGGCGTGTCAGGCGCGACACCCGAACAAGCCATTTATACTCTCATGTCGGGCGAAAATCAATGAGGTAAGCAGAAGTGGGCCGTATGCCTTCAAGCGTGCGCAACTTTGCTGCTACCGCAAGGGTTGATAATGATTATTGAACAAAAAACAAGTATATATTAGAATTAGTTTCAATGGCAATGGTTCCTATGCAGATTAGAAGTGTGGGTCTAAAAATTAATATGCAGAAATCCCAAGCAATGTTCAACAGTCTCGGAAGAGAACAGCAGCTACAGTTGGTAGCGAGGTGCTGGAAGCGGTAAGAGAATACGTCGACTCTGAGCAAGCACTGACCCCACATCCGAACCATGGCAGTGAAATAACTAGAAGAATAAGAATGGGGTGGAGCGCATTTAGCAGGTTCTCTAAGTTCCTGAATGGCAGTTCACTAATATTCCTCATGAGAAAAGTATACAACAGCTGTATATTACCGGTTCTCAACTATGAGGCAGTAACGTGGAGGATAACGAAAAGGCAGATTCAATATCAGCTACAAATCACGCAGCGACCTGTGGAAAGGAAAATATTTGTGTCACATTAATAGACAGGAAGAGTGCAGAGTGGGTCATTAAACGAACGCGGGTTTTGATATCCGATAGTTGTGTCGTTAAGGGCAACGAACACCATTCCGAGGAAAGGAAAACGTAGCAGAGGCAGCAGAAAGTTAGGTTGCCGGGTGAAACTAAGAGGTTTGCAGAGACACGATGGCCGTATGTTACACAGGACAGGGTTAGTTGCAGAGCTATGGGAGAGGCCTTTGGTCTGCAGTGGGCGTGGTGAGACTGATGGTGGTGGTGGTGATGATGAATGAAAGGCCAAAACGCTCATGTGCAATTCGAAGCTCTGACCTACGGCGTGTCTCGTCGCACATGTCCAGTGTTGAGGCGGTAAACCCCGATACTGTACTGTCAAGATCGGTAAAGCCACAATATCATCAATTCAAAGGCTGGGACAATGTCGAGATGGAATGCAATATTAGCTCCAAAAAGTACGACACTGACTCACGAACACTAAATGTGGATATTCACATTTAAGGCCGGGCGCCTAACCATGCTCGACTCTATATTTTTGCCATGATACAGACTTCGTAGAACCTCCATTTCAGGAATCACGTGTGTGTAATGAATTTTGTAGATTATAACGGAGCTCTTTTCCTCCTTTCTGGCAGCTTATACTGCTTCATTTATTTTTTGTTGAAGTATTAGGTATCTAGGTTCGCTAGAACGGAGGTTGACGGATCACTTCATTGTACGCGCCGTTAACATTCAGGCAGCGTGGTTGGGCCGGAGAAGCGATGAGAAAGTCGGATACGTGGATTACGATGAAAAATATGAAAAAAAAACTATAAAAATCGTTTGCATAATGAGCGACGAGAAAGATAAGGGAGGCAAGTGAGCTTTGAAAGCAACTGATTTAGCGCAAACATCACTTCTCTTTTTAAAGCCTGCCTAAGCCCTAGGCGCCAAGATGAGAACTTAAGTTTCTTCGCCAGTGCCCAATAGGCAGGACGGACGTGTTGATGGTGGAGTCAAGCGTGCTAACGCAAGCGACTCAAAATAAAAAAACAAGTTTTCTCGACAATTTGCAATCCAGGGGCCGGATTTCTTGGGCAGCAGGTGAATTGAAAATCGCAAGGGTCGCACTAAAGGCTAGCAATAGTTTTTTTAACAATTTCTTTAACAAAGGGCCATAATAAATGAGTTTTGGATCACATTTTAAATGCCTGTTGGCGTCATTGTCATTATCACTATCACCACCCTAATTATCATGGTTATAATCATCATAATCTTCATCTCAATGGGAAACAATAATTTCATTCTAAATAGACTGTCTCGCTGCTTTCCTTCTCTCGCCGGCGGCCACCACTGTTTTCTTAGCCGAGCAGCCGACTCTTCCTTTTTTGTCAGTTATTGAGCACCTGTTTGGAACTCCATAATTTTTTCCACTAAAGAAAAAATGTCAAACAGCAGTATGCGACAGGCATATTAAGAGAAATTTCAATTATATACATGTTATTCTTAAGTGTCTGATTTTTCTCATATTACGCCAGACCAGAACGTATTAGTTTTTCCAAAAAGATTCGAAGCGGAGCTCAGCCGTCTTTCATCAAGGCTGATGTTTTCGAAGTCGCATTCATCCAGAACTTCAAGCGCGCACACACCAAGCAGCGTTGCACAATACTGCGTATTCAAAGTGAACGCTCATGTGTACGCTTTATCTGTTCAGCAGTTTCGGGTAACGTAATTTTGTTCTATCTTTTTCAATGACGCACATTCGTCTCAACCTGAACTCGATTCGCGTTTTTATTTCGCTGGCGCCGTTGCCACATATATTCCCTGCACGCCAAACATAGAAGGCATTCACTGTATAAGCTCGTAATTTCGTGTGCAGGTGCAGGACGTAGGATGAAGAATCGAAGGTAGTGCCACCACGAAAAGCGTAAGTTAGTTGGTGGAAGCGAACTAAATGAAGGACAGAATGATTTAACTCAAAGGAACTTAATGATAAGCAAGATATTCTAGAAAAACATAGTAGCAAACGTACAGCAGTGACGCTATATCAGGCGGCGCAGGTGCTTGCGTAATATATCTTGCATAGGTCGGAAGGAATGCAATTTTCAAGACTAAGAGATTGAGGCTTTCATTGGAGCAGTGGCGGGTGGACCATATTAAATTATCTGCAGACTTTTGCGCTCAGAACCCCGGTGGAACTGGTAGTTAAATAGTAATAGAAAAATATCGACTTTCACCCTTACTTGACTGCTGCTGCCGTAGTATCTAATTTCCCCTTCCATCTCCTCGGTGAGCGGTAGCTTTGATAAGAACTTGCACTCTGTTTTGTTGCGCAATTAATTTTGTTTGTTTATATCATCTACTGATTTATTTAGAAGGCACAGCTGTCTTTATCTAAGTACAATAGACGCTCATGCAGGGGCGAAGGAAGTGTAGAGGTGGACGTTCGATGCGTAGACTATAAATGGCGGCGCCGTTAAAGGAGCAAGTCATAATCAGCCATACTGACACGGGAACGACGTATGGTAATGGTGGAGGGTATTCATCCATTCATCATCAGCCCTACTACACCCACTGCAGGGCAAAGGCCTCTCCCATGTCTCTCCAATTAACCCTATCCTTTGCCAGCTGCATCCACCCTTTGCCTGCAAACTTCTTAAACTCATCCGCCCATCTAACCTTCTGCCGCCCCCTGCTACGCTTACTTTCTCTTGGAACCCACTCCGTTACCCTTAAAGACCAGCGGTTATCTTGCCTTCGCATTACATGCCCTGCCCAAGCCCATTTCTTTCTCTTGATTTCGACTAGGATGTCATTAACCCGTGTTTGTTCCCTCACCCACTCTGCCCGCTTCCGATCTCTTAACGTTACACCTATCATTTTTCTTTCCATGGCTCGCTGCGTTGTCCTTAACTTAAGCTGAACTCTTTTCGTTAGCCTCCACGTTTCTGCCCCGTAGGTGAGTACCGGTAAGATTATGCTGTTGTACACTTTCCTCTTGAGGGAAATTGGTAAACTGCCACTCATGATCTGCGAGAATTTGCCATATGCGCTCCACCCCATTCTTATCCTTCTAGTTAGGGTATAGAGGGTAGATATGCTTCCTTCCAGGACTTGTAATATTTTTCATTCCTGTGAGCAAAGAAAATTCCTGAAAATCTTTACTTAATGCAAAATACGTCTACATGGTAACACTTTGATTGAAACTAGTGAAATCCGACGTAGGCTCCTCGAGTGCAATGAAATTAAGAGGACTAGGTTTAGCCACTAAAGCGTTGGTTCAGCATGTCTACATTTCTCTTGCAGTTAGGGTTGGATGAGCAGATTTTAATTAGCTTATTACGTGCCTAAATACGGTTATAGAACATTCATTGAATACAAAGGTTATGCTGCTAGTGAGTATTGCGCCATGTGTATGCTTCTTATGCGCTTGCTGAGTTGCAGGCGTCTTTATTTCCCTCTCTTTTGTTAAAATTTGCTTCGCCGCTGAATTATTGTGGCTCCTTCCGTAAAGTAGACTTACGTAAAGTAAATCTGAATTATAGGAAGCAAAACATTTCGGCCAGTGGCTCGAGCCACTGGCCGCCCTAGATCTAGGGCGGTAGTCTACCAAGTTTCTTCTCCTACAATGCATGAATCATGATTGCCCAAAAAGCTTAGATGGTTTACAGGTATTGCAGTTCTATGCTTTGGGCTTAGGTCAGTGGCAGTTCTTATGTTATCTTCTTTTTTTTTAATCTGGAAGTAGAAGTTTCCTCAGCACTCATAGAGGTTATGGACGAAGGAGAGAGAAAGATATTTTGATTTTATAGCGATGAACTAAACACAAATTTGACAGTTGTTTTTTTAGGAGCAAATTAGGAGCAGTTACCAGAATTTTTTCTTTTGGACGTGTAAATGCGCTGCCCCCCAAAATTCTGCCCCCCAAAAAATTCTCTCTTTCAAAAATTGCGCCCACTAGAGGACAAAAGGCACTCCCGCCTTTCTCAAATTCCCTGTCTGGTGCCATCTGGGGGCACACAACAAAGTTATTAATCTGTTAATCTTAACCTCAAGTCTAGTCGCGTAGTTGTCAAATATGCCTTGGAGAACCTTTCTAACTTGCATCGAGAAGAAAGAGTGGTAACAATGATTGCTTAATTTTTGCATCGTGAAAGTATATTCAATGCACTATTATGCACTCTAATAAATATTTAGTCCATGAAACAACCGTCGTTGTTGTCGAATTAAGTGTTTTAGACGAGATTATAAGAACTATACGCACAAAAAATCGAATCTTTTCATCGCGAACAATTTTTTTCTGTGAAAAAAATTTCGAATTTTCTAAATTTTAGAAACTTGATCATATCATGCTGCTACTTTTCCTTACCGAGCTTTGAGATAAAACCTAAAAAATAAAATTTAAGGCAGCCGGTTTGAATAGCTTTGTATGGATATGACGCTAACAAGAAAGAATGGGGATTTTTACTTCACCAAAAAGCACCTAAGCGTACTCCAATGAGAAATTGCTTACTTTGGTACTCGCAGGTCGCTATTTCCTGATATTGATGTCCCGGAAACGACTACGTCACCTGGGCAAGTCGCACTGAAAGGTACGTTATTCACTCTCCTGCAAATCCTTCTCTAAAGTTCTGCACACTATTCTGAATAAGAGACTATGGAGACACTTAGACCCAATTAGCCGTATTGCAAGCTACTTACATTGTGACTGATGTTATCAAATAAGTGTCATAAATCACCCAAAAAGATTTTTCTGACGTCGATGCCAAGGCATGTTATCAAAACGTGTAGTTTCTTCCACCCTGATTTTGTTCAGCTTTTCTCAAGTTTGTACCGAAAAAGTTAAACTAGAACTCATTCTGCAATGCAAAAATTTACTAATAAATCATGCTTCATTTCTTGTTCATTCAAATGGTACAAGTTCAGTGGTCTTCATATATTTCAAGTCACTATAGTTAATCGATTATGTCGTGTTCTACTAAGGTACCGCGGTAATGTTCTGTATAACAACTTTCCTCCTTAAAGTTCTCTTTTGGCGAAGGCAGTGGGTGCAGCAACGTTTTTCCTGCAAGAATTTTACTTATCTTTTAATTTATGCATTTGTTATTTATTAAAAAGCTGCAAGAGATAATTTTTTATAATGAAAGCCCTGGTTCTCCGGAGGTGTTGAAACACAACGTGCTGTCAACTTGCTTTCTCGTTACATCATAGTTGGACGAGGAGCACACGAAGCGCCCTCTATAACAGCGATTTCGGCATGGTACCTTTTAGCCCCGACAACTGTTCTTATGGAAAAATTATGCACCTGGTTACATGGAACGCAAGGCGGATGAGTACGATTACCCAGAGAAATGAACATGTTCCGAAAAACTGTCTAAAGGACAAAAGCCTCCACCCCACATCATTTGCTACTACTTTGTTCGATCGAAGCTTGCTCTTGTGAGACGTCACACACTGGAACGCCCAGGATGACCTTAACAGATCGTCATTTGCTAGCATTCCAGGCGTCTCTCTTCCCCGTACTCTGCTTTCTCTATTATTAGTCTGATTTCTCTCTCATCATTAAACGACCCTCTGAATTTCTGCTCGTGCTTTCATCACCACAAAACGCGCCCATTGCTTCTCTTTTCCCCTGGCTAGGCGGCTGTTCTCTTTGTCCTTCGTTTCATTCACCTCCTTGTCCGCTTTCGCCTATTCTTATCACGTTACTGTAATGACACTTTCAGTTCTTGCTAAGTTCAACCCTGAAGCCTTCATTCCGAGAACCTTTCTTCCCGAACCGTGTGTCTCGCCTCTTCGATCGCTTTTCCCCCCCGTGACCCTTTCAGCTTTCTCTCCGCCTCATCGCCTCGGGCAGACGCGCGGGCCGAAATTACCTCGGTGGTCTCGAATTACGCTTAACGATGCGAACGAGCGAAACGCTGGGTGCGCAATGAGGCCGAGGGCCGTACAAGGGCAGAATCAGAGTGGAGCATTGCTTTGTATTTTTACTAGAGCAGAAAAAAATCCCTTGCATTGTTTGAAGCAAGGTGATTCCCCTAAAAAAATTAAACAAGAAAACGAGTCAAGAGTTTTGTAAGCCTTAAAAAAAGGATTTCACCGTTCATCAGAGCGCAGAGGTGGGCTCTGTCAGCGGCGTCCGTAAGATTTCCTGAAGCTCTTTGTTTTGATCTATTTTGATCTATTTTGATTTGCATCAAATGTATTTGTTCAGAGTTGATCAGGTGAAAGTACAGCGCGACTGAGACAGGACGAAAAAAGAGAAAGACACAACACCGACTGATGACTGATGATCTTTATTGGTGTCGCGCAAGAAATAGGTAAAATAGTGCACAACCAAATCGTTGCACTGCACCATAGATTCAAGGCGTAGAGCAGGAACAATGGTTTGGAAGCATTGCCGAATAAAAACACGTAAAACGTGTGCAAAAAATGTACAGGAAAAAAACACCATTCTGTCGACTTAGCTGTTGAAATAACATAGTTCGTGTCGTGTGAGCGCAACATAAGCCTTGCTAATGCACTTGTCTTGCTAGGAATGAATCAGAAACGTTCCAACGATTTCTCCCGCGTGCGCTAATCCTTAAGCTTCCACATTAACATGTCCCAAGAAAGTACCCTTTTGTTCATAGTTCTTATTTTGTAGAGATAGAAAGAGAGAAATAAGGGGAGTAAGCTTTACTACCTAATACATTCTTTTTAACATGGAACTAAAATGTGACCCACTTTTTCTAAGCAGCTCTTTTGTGGCAGCATGAATCCTCTCCTCCACATTGATTAAGTTGCATTAGCGGCTCTTTCTTCGCAAGGTATGCTCCAAGCCGTTGAGAAAACCTCTTTGAATAGTGCGCTGTATAGAAAACTTGACCGTCCGCTGATACCAGTGTGGAACACAAATGAGTATAGAAAGTTTAGTTCAGTGGTGTTGAGCATACCGACTAAGTTTTTGCCACATAATGTTTTAGGGTTAACTACAAACCATAGTAAAGGCAAAGACTACTTTACGGAGCTCGCTGAAGAGGCAAGACGACGAAAGCTCATATTGCATACTCTCGCGTATTTTTGCGTTTCAAGTCTGTTGCAATAAAACCTAATTCACTTGACATATACTATATTTCGGTCATTATACTGCATTTTCACCTCGTTCTGCTGGCAGATGGCTGTGCGGATTAGGCGTGTCAGTTCAGTCATTCTCAGTCTTCTCGCATCTCGCGTTTGAAGTATTTCTACTATCATGCGGAGTGACCGTAGCGTGCCGTAGAGGTGCCAAGAGGCGCTGCAATATTCTTGAGGATGCTCTGCGAAAGATAAAGTCGCGCGCAGCTGCAGTGAATGAAAGCGGTAAAGCTAGAAAATGCTGCGATTTGAAAATGTCGATGCGAGGAGTGGTGTGTTTGCCATTTAACATTTAACATTTAAGCACCCCTAAACTTCAAAGCACTCTCTGTATTTCGTGCTTTACAAGCACATTTTTAACACTGATAATACGGAGTAGCCTTGGTGATAGTATTTGCTAACTACACGACTTAGAAGCTTCCTCTTGCATACCATGAGCTATTTTAACTCCATACTTAAGTCAACGCCTTTCGATACATGCCGTAGCAAAGCTTTTGAGACGTGCAGGTCTGAAATAATATTACATCAGCAACTTACTTATAAAGAGATAATGTTTGCTTCTAAAATTTGTTTTTCTTGTTTGTCTCTGACATACCGCTGCACTTGCAGCTGATTCGGGTTTATGTGCTACCGGTGAACACAAAGTTCAGGTTTGCGAACGTTTATTTAAAGGTGTTTACTAGAGTAACGCATGCGATCAGTTTAGCTACGAGGTTACCGAGCTTTTGCCTTGCGGCATACTTCTACGGAACGATGTAGCCGCTAGAGTCAACAAGCTGAGCTCAAAATAAGTTACAGTGAAGGCTGTTTCACATTCGAGAACAGAAAAGGGATAAATAAATAACAATTTAGCGCTCTCTGAAGAAGCAAGCTAGATGAATGCTGCATATCGTTGGGCGCATAACCTAGTTTTTCACTACCCAGAAAAACTGATTCTATTTTGTCTTGTGCTCCAGGGTGCGTTCTAGACTACAGTGCATTACGGCTACGCAAACTAGGCTACGCACACAGAGCGAATGCACGGACGCTTCAAAGACCAGCAAAAGATTTCTTCAACTACTTAAGCCTCGCATTCACTAAAGGCTTCAATTCCTATACTCATTGCTTTACTTCGCTACTTCTAGGAAGAAAAGCTGGCAATTTTCGAGAGGCTTGCATGACTCACATATCAAACGAATGTTATGGCTGGAAATTGTTTAGCCGCAGTAAGAGCTTTTTATTGGTGAAATTTCGCTTTTTGCTGTGCTTCATTGACGCTTTGTTGTATTCAGCACTGAGAGCAAACAAGCATGAAGTAAATGTCTGGGAAATGCATGATAAGCTACCAGTGTGACGTAATTAATCATTGTGTATTTATTCATATTCTTTTTTGTTCTGATAATAATAATACATCTTTGTTTCTACGTCGTTACATAATACAGGAAGGGCTACAGGAACGAAGCATGAACCATTGGCGGAGGCTCTCATTTCTTCTCTACTGAAGAGAATGGCATGAAATACTATATCTTTAGTTGGTACACAAAGTAATACACCTATAGAAGCTGTCACGCTAAATTGTTGTAAGGCAGTCACGCAAAATTCACACAAAATTTGAAGTGCGTTAAATGTCAACAATAAAAAAAAAACGTCCGTACGATTCCTCCAGTAGTACTTGCGTTTTAGAGCTACCTTTGCTAAAATTTAGCCTCCGCGGCCCTTAGATAACAGTGAAAGACCAAGACA
Source organism: Amblyomma americanum (assembly GCA_030143305.2). Taxonomy (NCBI): domain Eukaryota; kingdom Metazoa; phylum Arthropoda; class Arachnida; order Ixodida; family Ixodidae; genus Amblyomma; species Amblyomma americanum. Next base: position 39,191 of record JARKHS020035463.1, on the reverse strand, counting down.
AGCTGAGAGAAGAGCAAAAAGCACTTGGAAAAAAATTAAAAATTCTCTTCTTTACAACGAGGTACCCGGCCACCTACTTTGCGGGATTAGACAACCGAGAAGCGCTCCTAGGAGTTTGTGAGCCCCATTTCCTCTAACCATGACCGTAACCACAAAAACAAAGAGAGATTTACGCACTCGTTTCATCAGAGGAAAACCACCTCGAAAGGAGAAAATTCAGTGGCGCCTGAAATGGGCAGAGTATAAGCAGGGCCCTGCTCAGGCAACGTGGGCATTTTTTACAGCCGGCCCAGCAGTGGAGAACGCAATGCCGTCAAAAGGGTCTTAAAACGGTGCGACCACCAGCAGCGCACACATAGACCTCAAATACAATGGAAGGCTGGATCAAAACACTTTGTCCCACGGCGTGCGTAGAAACATCGCTTCCCTCAAGCGTCAAGGTTCACTGAGCGTGAAAGAGAACACACGGAAGGCAAGAAGAGAAGGTGAAATGGGTGTACTGTTGGCATTTTTTTTATCTACGTATATATCGCTTTTAGTTCATTTCCCTTTCTTTTTTTCTTTCTGAGTATTCGCTGTATTTTACGGTCGAGTAAAGCGATCAAAAATTTACGGCCGCTTCTCGTTTTGCTGCTGCAGCTGCGGGTTTAGTTACATGGCTGCTCGGCTGCAACTCGGTTTGTTCTGGAACATGTACTTCTCGCCTTCCGTAGTGTCGGTCGAGCGTTAAGCCAGGAAAAAGTTGGAAGTATTCCACGGTGGTCTGTGCCGTCTTTGCTGGAGCGCTGTATATCAGTGGATGCACAATTGATAAGAAACAACATTTGTGGCATAAAAAAACTAACATAGGTACAAAAACACAACCGCGCCCTCGTAGAACCGGAACAGGGATGGGGGTGTTAGGCATCTAGTCTTACACGTGTTATACAGGAATGCAGTGTTCTACTGGTAACAAAAGTTTCAAGAAATCTGCGTATATTTAGCCTCTACTAATCTTCGTTCTTTATTCAGGGGACGTATAATATAGTTGTCGATCAAAGATATCAATGGTGACTAATCTGGCTTTCTACTGGCAGGAATTACCTGTATGACGGCATCGGTTGCGTATGGGCTCCATGAATAATTGGGAACACTAGAGCACGCGTTCTCGCAAAATCGTCAGCGGCTGTGATGACTGGCCATTGACATAGGAGGAGGCAGAGTTTGGAGGGAGAGAGGAGCTATGCTGTGCTAAGGTAGAAGAGTGAACGTTATACTTCAGTTTGCAAGAGAATTTAGGTTGAGTACCATTACCATTTTCACGGCATTCAGCCAGAAGTGAAAGAAATTGCTTCGCTCTAGCGGCTTGTTTCCCAGCTGGGCGTAGCAACGCGGAGATGAGAGGAATGCTTTGGGCTTGCTTCTGCACGAAATGATTAACACAATGATGACGCTACGCAGGACTACGACTGCTACTCAATTCAAGCAGAACACACTCAACTAACCACAGTAGCCTATTAATGGTTAGGCCCATCCGTGGCGGAGAAGTGCACTCTACCTAACTGTCTCAGTTAGCACCCGCGGTTGAAATTCGGTTGACCGTGTTGGCCGCGGTAGAGTAGCCGATGGGTGGCCGTAAGGAAGCCATTCCCGAGCCGGCAGCTTGGTACATACGCACATAGTTACGTATCTTATTGCTGTGGCATAGGGTACGTGATGGCGCCACTGACGACTGCTACATCTACACATAGCTAAGACAGGGGACCCAGGGTAAAATAGCAAGTGCAGTAAGACCGCTGTAAAAAAAAAAAAGCTAATCAGGTGCGATTTTTTGGCACGATACCTAGTTGATATCACACAAGTTGAACACAGGGATTGAACAGGGCGCGCAAGATCCCAAACATCGGCGGCTGCAACGTTTTGATAGAATGGTAGACGTTCGCGTAACAGTATTGTGCGCATCAATAAAATAAGTTTAGCAGAAATTCTATAATTACCCAACAGGAAATATTTGGTCCAGCGTTCCATATTTTCTCTTTGAATCTTTTGTGTGTTCTCATGAATTTATATTCTAAGATGCCAGAAAAATTATTACGCTGGCGAACAGCGAAAGTACTCAGGCTTGCTCCCGCAACCACAAACGATGATGCTTTAATTTTATCTCCTAGCTTTAGTTTTTGGCCGCGTGAACAGCTGGTGCGCATCGGATTCCATTCAGCTCAAGCTTGATGCAGAATGTGTAAAAAAAGAGGACGATAACGTGCTAAAAAAAACGGGGTATGGTCTGTTTCCCAGAAGTGTCTAGCAGAGGACACGCTCACAGCAGTGTTCACTAAACGTACGCCCGTATTATCGCACACTGCGCCCCTGTGTTTCATGAAACGGTGCTTATTTACTCGGCGGTTGACGCTCGCGCGTTCGTGCTAAAACCTTGGAGGGGTGCATATCAAGCGCGCCGTGTAATGTAGTCGCGATCACCGATAGAAAATTTACTTGCAAACACATATTAAGCCACACTTCTCTTCGACGAGCTAGAGTACTCATTTGTGACTAGTTTTTGTAAAAGGTAAACAAATTTATCATCCCAGCTAATGATGGCTCCTGTTTAGCGCAATTTTGTTATCAGACGCTCTCGTCCTTTAAAAGCGCCCGGCTTAAAAAAAAAAAAAACATCTAGAGCAGACTGTCTCTTCTTCCTCGAGTCAGGCCTTCTAATCCTGTGTTTTGTTTAAAGACCGAAGCCAGAAAAAAGGTATAAACCAAACTTCAAATACTCCGCAGATTTCTCGTTTAATTCATTACACATAAAACAATACGAGCTACTATTTGCCTTCTTACATTCGGAGTTCACAGTTGCGGTTCAAGGATGCAGTACATACATCTAAGGGCCTTTATTTATATATTTTCTTTCTCTGTGAGCAGCCAAGAGGGAAATAAAAGAGATGTCCACAAGATGAATCTTGCATCCGCCCTCCATTGCAGCAGCCTGGAGAGAATTCTGTGCAGGAAATCAGGGTCGTTTATGCAGCTGTTCAAACTCCGCTTTAGTGCACATATCAGAAATAATTGTTCAGTTTTATGCTTGAAGCGTACACGGCTTCCCAGTTCAATGCCGGGAGCAAGGTAAATTGCTCTGGCGAGCGGACAAATAGAATTTTAGATTGCACGCGGCACGTAGTTGTTCTCCAATGAATTGCATTATTTTTCATTTTCGCTTGCATTTTTAGAGCGCTTAATGCTAGTGCTTTTCTTTTCACGATGACTTTAACGAAAAACATGCAATTTTCCAGCGACCAGGAGACCACTGAGAGGAAAGCAAATGAAAGCAACATCCCCAACGGACGTTTCAGAGAAGCACTGTACAGAGTTAGCTTTATTGAGACAACAATTAACGGAAATTCTACTCGCTTAATAACAACGAGACGAATATTTGTTCCGAAAAAGTATAAAACGCGTTAGTTCAGGACCCCAGTGTAAAAGCTCGCTTTTCTTCCAAAGCGGGCTTGTTATAAAGCGAGAACACACTCCACTGTCCATTGCTTGTTCTTGGTTAGGGAGGAAAGAGCTGCACTGCAAAGTAAAGTACAGTAGATTTAGAGAGAGGAATAGTACGTTCCACCTACTTTGTACTAGATTTTCATTTAGGAGATATCGGGATTTTTGCAAGTGTTGCTAGACAAATCGACTTTTCAAACAGCTAGAAACATGCCTGTGATTGAAAGCACGAGGCGCTAGTGAGGTCACGTACGGAGCGTATCATTCCTTGAATTTCGATTTGAATTTGAAGCTTGAATTTAAGATTTTTGCTGTTAATGCGAAAGTGCTAAATATGACATCACTTAAATTTCCTTCGTCTGCAAATAAACCTTACGAAGTCTTTCAAGCAGTATAAAGTGAAACTATACTTTGATTCTATAATGCCCTTCATTAACTAAGGTATTTTTGAAACTCACACATACGTCTAATAGTTATCCATGCGAACCAAAATGGTCTCAAAAAAGCCTCGCGCTAGTGAATCACTGTGTTCTGAAAATCCGAAACTCTGAAAGCCGTATCCTGACACTCTTGAACTGCTGTGTGTGCATAGTAAAACTAGCGCGCAGAAAGTTAGTTTTTCTTCTTGGCCTCTGCAATGAATAGTCGGATGCGCTCATAGGAATTTAAATAAAACGTTGGTAGCGCCTTGTCACGACAGGTCAGAGGCACTCAGTTCCCAAGTTAAGTGTTATACGAGACAAATTAAACCCTTAACGACATTACTAGCGCTAACAAGAAAGGAACGCAGAGCAATCAGTAGAGAACAAAGCATTTTGAAAACATTTTTTGCGGGCAAAGGAAGCTTGTAAATATGTTTGTGATTAGAAGTCATGAGCCACCGAAAGTGAATAAAAGTATTCTTAACAACAACAATCCATAAACACACAGATTTTTACAAAATAAAAAAACACTGATAGGTAATATTGTTTATGTGCAACACGGACCGTGTTACTTGAAGCCATGCTCCGTGCTTTTCGATTCCTACTATTTCCAGCTTATTTTCTTACCTTCAAAGGGAGCTTGTTAGGAAATGAATGTCAAATTTAGAGAGGTCTTTTGGAGCTGGGCTTTCTCTTCACTCCCTTTTTTAACTCTGCATAGAGATAAAACTGGCCTAACCGAAAATACAACTTGATATGCGCGATTTTATTCATGCATCCAAAACGTCAATCGCAAAGCAATTGTTATGAGCATAAGAAATAACGCCGGCCTTCACTTACCTCTGGCTGTTTGTAAGAATGTCGTTCAATCAGTTTTTCCAGTTCCGCATGATTACATCAAATTTTTGGATGGGAAGGCGACCATAGTTATTTCTAAATAATTCATAATAGCTAAAGTAAGGCGTAAAAGTGACAGAAAATGTGTTGCTCAGTAAATAACTTCATGGCATGTGCGCAAAGACAACATTCTTAGAGTGCTTAACTTTAATGGATATTTAGTTTCTTATGGGTAATCTATACGGTGCCAAATAAGAAACATTAAAAAAACATGGAGAGCGCGGAAAGCACCGAAATTGCTTGTAATAACTGTTTCGTCACCACGCCTCAAACGTGCAAACACGAATTTATTTGCAGGTGTGCAGGTACTCAAATCATGAATTAAAAAACGACATCAGTGTGAAATACAATAATGCTGCTCTTATTGCTCCTTAAAAAAATCTGCTTAGTTTTACTTTTTTCTTAAGGCAGGATTTTGTCCACAAGGCGACAAAGACCACACCTCTTTAAAAGTTGCCTTGGGCATTAGCACAGCCATCAGCGCTTAGTTTTTGCTCTCAGATGCAAATAGAGCAGAATATCCAATTTATTCCAGTAACCCTTCAAGCTATGCTTGTAGATAACGTGTAGGAGTTCGCTATAGTTCGTCCTTCTTGTCAGTGTAATCAACGAAGCGTTAGACTTGTACCTTGAAATCGAAGGCGGTCGCTGTATCCTCCACGCCTGAAAGGACTCTGAAACGCTTTCAGTTTCCAAGTCCACCTGCAGAGCCGAGTCTAGAAAAAAAAGGCTTGGTGACAGGCCTTTGTCTCAGAGCGGTCGTGCTGGCCGTCTAATTAATTCCCTGAAACCAATCAAGTCGTCCATGGTTGGTGAATACCGCTTGTTCCCGGAGGGTTAAAGGCGGCTGCTCTGAATACGTTCTTATCCCTTCCTAGTTGCTGAGTTAGTTGTAACGTGGTAAGAGCGCTGGATCTCTGATGCCCAGCTCGCTCTTGACATGCCACTTGGAAATTTTCCCAGCGCGCCATTCACCAGACATAGAACTCGTTCCGGCTTCTAGGTTCGTACGAGAAAAGTTTCAAAATTTAGTGCATTTTTATTTAAAAATATATGCCTCAAGGACATTTTTCATTAGGAAAAAATTGACCCACTTCATTACTCTGAATTATATCTGTCAAAATTATAGCATTTTTTAAAGACAGTGGGCCTAGTTCTGAATGTAATCAACAAATTATTTAAGTGGAATTTTAGCCAACGCTAAAGGCCAGAAATTTGGCGAGGCTTTGACCACCTGTGCAACTTTTTACATCAATGTCCGATCTCACAGGAATTACAGTTCGGTCGCCAGTATATATACAGAAAACAACTTTGCAAAATATAGAAGGCAAAGTTGCATCGCTCTTAAGATCAGACAAAAAATTAAATTGCCATTACGCAAACGAAAACACGCCTACTGGTATCATATCCAGGCCGGTATACAAAGTGAAAAGGAAACAATTTCGCGTCTAATGGGAAGAATTAGACACTTTCCATGTGCAAACCATGAAAGTACCTGAGATTTTGCGGTACTGTTGATTTCGTTACCAAAATTTTGTTTATAAGACACGTCTTTGGGTCATAAACGAAACAGCTTAACGAAGGAGTTCCTACATTTAGTTTTAAATTTAAAAAAAAATTGTTGAAGTCGACGGCCATTTGAGATCTGTTCAACAGTCGAGTGAAGTGATAAGTTTGTGTTTCTTGACCTTGATTGGTCTTTATCAAAGGCACTCTCCTCTTAGGATCGGTGATCTGGTAAGTGCTATGTTCTATCTGAGGAACATGCAGCTTTTCTATAAACCCACTACAGCGCTTTGAAGTAACACACCTGGTTAGGTTTTGGCATATTGCATTTGATGGAAAGCGACCCGGTTGGTAAGTTACATCTGTCGCCTCTGTAAATCACACACAAGCGTAGTGCCTTTTATGTGCGATTATTGTTTATTATAGTTATAGGCTCTCCTTGTTGCACAAAATAATATTCTATAACATGACCAGGAATAAAAAGAAAATAAAATTATGCCTGTTTTAGAAGGTAAGTTTGTGATTCCGGATTTTGCAGATACTCCCGGTTATTAGTGCTAAGCCAGCTCTTAATACATTCACGTGTAGAGTCCATGAAAGATCTTCACACAACCACACGAACAAGAAATTTTGCCCTTTTACCAGTTCTATCAAGTTTCATTCTAGCTTACATAAATGGCTGCATTGTCTCGCCTAATAATGAGCTTGAAAGTATGTACTTTGTTTTACTTGTATTTAAATTCAATTTTTTTTATTTAGAAGCCTCTGTGTGAATCAAAGTAGACATTCATTCGCAGGTTTTTCCAAGCTTCTGTTGTTTCATATGTATCATCGGCGTATAAAACCATGTCAGCAGGGCCCGTTATTGAAGTAATATCATTAATATACACGAGGAGAGAAAACGACCCAATAATAGATTCCTGAGGCACATCGTACAGAATTTTCATTTTGTTGAATGATACGCCATTAATGTCCACATACTGGTAGCAATCACTCAAATGAAGTGCTATGTATATTTCTCAAACGCCGTGCATATCAGCTGTTTCATACAGAATATTGTGCTGCACAATATCGAAAGCTTTTCTTTGGTTCAAAAATAAACCAAGGGTCAAAAGTTTGTTCTCGAATATTTTCCACTATCTTTTCTTTAATAAGAATCAGGGCAGTTTCGGTCGATTTTTTATTTTAGAACTCGTGCTGAGCAGGGGTAATAACCTGATGCTTTTCAAGAAAGGAAACCAGTCGGTCGCTAATAACTCGTTCAAATATCTTCGAAAAAACCAGGACGACGCAAAACGGGCTATAGTTATTAGTCTAATACACCACCGCCTTTATACACGAGGGTAATTATGACAATTTTTAATTCATCAGGAGAATCTCCAGACAGGAGGATTGCATTAAAAACATTATCAGTATCTGCATCCACATAGATTTTTTCACTCATGTTCGGCCTTGATTTTTAGCAAATCGTAAACCGCAAATAGCTGGGCCTTGCGAGCAAAGTTGCTTGCCGTGAAAACAGTTTCCAAAGGCGCCAACAAAAAGCATGATGCTCATGTTGCATTGAGCGGCAGGATTGCCGTGGCGAAAGAATAATTACTTGAACCTTTACCGGAGGTGGCGTGTTGCCTATTGTTCGAAAACTAAATTAGGTGTTTTTGCTGCGCACTCCTCGGCTGCCACAATCTCATTTCCACCAAATAAAATGGCTGCCCCCACCCTCAGCCTTTGTAAAAAAATATAGCGAGCATCACTTCAAGTTTTTGTGTTCACTCGCCTGGCATATCACGGTTTTGAGGCTGCTTTTAGGACCAAACAACGCTGTGCTCTGAAAATAAAAGTTCTAACGCAATTGACATTTTTGCTTTGAAACTGGAGTTTTATATTCCTGAACGTGCTCGAAAGCGCTTTTGCGAAACCCATCAACTTGCCTCTTTCTCTTCTTTCGGGAGGCGCGGGTCCCAGACAGCAGACTTTATTTTGCGTCCCGAAATTTTTCACTAGAGATTCGCTACATTCTTGCCTTTGGAACGTTTGCATCTTTCGCCGGAATTCGCATGCAGATCTGAAGGTGGCTTCTGGTAATCCTTGAAGGAGATTAGGCATTTCAGCTGAGCATGATGCCCTGGGCCGCTCTTCCCGGTAAGTGCCACACGTACTGAAGCGTTCACTCTGAATCTAAACAAATCACTTTTTAACAGTTGCTATGAACGAGCGGTCCACTCAATGGTGAGATTATAGTCTTATGATGCACTTCACTGCCGTTAAAACATGACTACCGCTCTAATCGCTCACGAAGGTTGATGAAAAAGCGAACAAACTCTAACGCAGTGGAAGACGAGGACACGCACAGGGAGACGAAGAGCGCGAGTGCTAACTTCCTACAAATTTTATTAATCTCATGAGGTGCATTTATGCATTAAACATGACATGTTATCACACGTTCGAATGAGATCAATGCATTTTATATATGTGATCTCTTTATCACTAAGAAATATCGATTGAGTACTAGCACATGCGGTTTCCTAATATATGTATCTTTTCAGCTTTAATTTTTTTCCCTTGCTAATCTATCTTTTCTTCTTCCTATCACAACACATTTCTCAAAGAAAGGCTTACAATTATTTGACTCACAAAAAAAAAGAATGTAATTGACAGGTGATCCTCCTCGCCCATTCTAACGTTGGGAGCATGTTCTATTAGCCGCTCATTCAAACAACTCCCAGTCGTGCCGATGTACTGGCTACCGCAAGACAAGAGAATTTTATATATGACAGCTTCATCGCCAGTGACGTACAGTTTCTGATGTTTCACTGTGCATCCACACGCCTTGCCGGTGTCAGCTTTTTTCTACTGTGCACAAAGTGGCAAGTCTCTTCGCGGTCGAGAAAACGACGGTTGCGTTCGCCCGTTGTCCAATTTTCAGATTGTGGGAAAGCTTGTTCATATGCGGTAGTACTTACAACAAAATGCTTCCGTTCACCGAGCAATGGATGCGGGTTATATGTATTTTCTAATTTCAATTTCTTGAATATGATAGGGGTAACAAGCATTAGTCAGCCTCTTCGACTCCTTCTCCAAACTTCCGCTCATCTTGTCTGTGAACGATTTTTTGACAGCATTCTAAAAAAAAACATGTTAACAAAAACTAGTTTTATTAGTTTGGATCGCCTGGAGTTATATGACAGCAGAGGTTATTTTACCTTGCGGCTGGTAGGCTCAGCAAATGCGATTAGTGTGAAAGGTGAAGTGAAGGTCCAAAATGTCATGTAGTAATTTGTGGGCAGCATGCGGAATAAAACAATTTTTCATGAAGCTTACAATACTCACGGCGTTTTACTTTCGTGAGCCGGGATCGCTGTTGACAAGAAATGAAACTTCAACAAAAAATCTAAATATTGAGACTGCGCTCATGCCCTCTAGGTGAATTAAAACAGCCTTGTCAGTTTAGCTAAAACAGGCTACTTCTACTCGAGGATACGCATGCCCGAAGCTTAAGCCTTATTTCTCAAGGTATGGTTTTCCATTTCCGTTAATGAAAGTTGACTGCAAAGAAAAGGTTAAAAGCTCTAAACGACTGCTCAATGAGACACCGTCCTAGTTCTGGGAATCAGCACACGTCAACTGATCAATACAATTCTCTATCAAGCACAGTACTTTCGCATTCGGCAACCAATAGACTCTTTAATATCCTCCTAAAATGCACTAATACATGTTGGTATAGGCCTAGTTCAAGCAGTCAAAAGTTTCTTCTGCATTATTAACCGCAAATCAGTCATCAATCTGATAAAATTTCTGCTTGCTTTGTAGGTATACATAGAAACTGCTGATTGCCATGTTCAAGCTTCAGATACGATTACCAGGAATGGTTGGTGCGGTTAATGCCTGTAAGCTCTGAAAACATTTTCTAAGATTTAACTTGTTGCATAGCTTCTTTGGTTTCGGTTTCACTATTTGCATAACTATTTCTTCATGACGGTCCAGATACAAAGGACTTGGCTTCGTCAGCCTTGAAATTGTATAACTCAATTGAACAAACGACAAATCTACCTTCCACGTACGCATCACGCAGAGACAGTCCTTGTTTCTTGATGAAGGTGTGCGTGTGTGCGTTAACGCTTTAAATTTAAAGAGTTTTCTGTAGTGCAAAGCACTACGTCAATAATGCAGTGCCTTATTAGTGTAATGACTAATAGTGCCTAGAGGCTAATTGGCCGACTGTTCCACGATGGTTCAGTAGGCTGCCACAAAATAAATTGCAGAACAACTAAACAAGGAAGAAAGGAGATAATCTAAAAAGAGACTAGGGCCCCAAGTTTTGCCATTTCGCGTTTTTTTTTTGTTGCTTTCGACGCTTAAAATAGTCATATGGCCAGAGGAGACGATGTGTGCAACTCAACTTGAAAACTGTTTTAAACGGGAGCCGCGCCACTGCTATCAGCGTGAAAGTGCCAGATACACAGCAGGCAATATAATTGTACGGATACTGACGCGACCTGCTAGGGCGTTTATCTCTAACGCAAGCAGGAGAGCAGCTGTGGATATATTTCGCCGCTCGTTTACAACCTTTAACGATTGTTAACGTTAGGTGAAAGTTTTTGAAATTTGGAAATTTTACACGCAATTGGCAGGCAGCAATCTAAAGATTGTGAGCTAATTAACGCAAGTAATATACCATTGATACCATGAGGCAAATCTCGATGTCATGCTTGTGGCAAAGGCAATGCGCAGGAGAGGTAATTGCGGCATTGAGATTCTTTCTAGCACTGTGTAAATACTGACAAGAACCGTTTGGTGTCACAAAAATTTAGTGCCATAAGACAGGAGACAAATTTCCCCCGCAAACTGTTTTTTTTTATTCCTCACTTTTCACCGCAACATATCGTCAGTACCACATTTGCGCGTAAAACGCTGGTTAGGTAAACACCGCTCGATTTGGTTTTTTTCTTTTTTTAGATTTGCAAACAGAAAAAGGAACTGTACAAAAACTGGAAGGTGCGTTATGTGTCATTCATTCAGGCGCTGGTCATGGGACTTCGTTTTTCAGCTTAAAACTGCCGCTCAAAAATAATAACGAAAAGGTCTGCGGAGGAAGGATTAGAGAGACATGTGCCGGCCGGTGCCGTAGACAATCGAAGGCAAGGCAGAAATTTTTAAGAAATTAGCATTACAGTAGAATCTGTGGACTTTTCTTTTTAGAGGTAAGCGCATTGCAGCCATGAAAATCGAGGGACGACAAGAAAGCGCCCATTACACTAATTTACATAGATTATCTTCAAAGATTTCTCGGACTACTATATGCTGCTAAAGAAGCGCTCGCAAACACGTCTCCGGGCGTTGAAAGATGTCCCGCTATTGACAAGAATAAAAAACCCATCCCCTACACAGTAATTCCGAAGGGAAAACAGTCCCTCGTAAATGCGTTCGCAAGGACGTTAGAAGCAACCAAAGCGAATACAGCCTCTATCGATTGAAAGCGTGTGCACAGATGAGTGTTCATGTTCGCTTTCTTTGTATCAAAGGCTTTCCCTAGGAAATACATCACAGCGGGGCTGTTTACAGACAGCTATTTGCGCTAGCCATGTTTACTAACGGTTTGTATTTCCCGAAGACCGCTGAGAGTGCGCTGGTAGTGCGTTGATAACATTTCCGACGCTTAGACCGGCTGATATAGGCAGACATGCGCACGTAGAGCAGTTCAGTGATTACTATTTTATACTAATTCCTGTTCTCAAGCTGTAAATTCTCAGTAATTTAAACTGCGACTGGACAATTAACTGGTTCGTAGGACGACTTATCAAGCGTGAAAAGGGTGGGATTTCATTCTTTCTGAGACGAGGTGAGATAAGCTCGTTTCGTTTCTTTCTTGCTTTTTTTCTTCTTGCTTGGTTCTTTATTTCTTTAAAAAAAATTGTATGCACCGTGTCTTCCATCCTGTCGAACGCTCTCCAATGACCATTGCAGGGTGAATAGTATGTTTCCTACGAAAATCTTCGCACCGGTGTTTGACGTATACTATGAACTCCTTCTCTAAACTTTATTTTAAACTTGTGTAATATTACAAATGCGTACATAACAGTGCCATGCACTACACCTTTTTATTGAAAGAGTAGGTAATATATAAAAGTGAATAATTGAAAACAGCAGCACAAAGCTACAGGCAGAAAATATATTTCTTCGTTCCTTCTAATTTTTTGACCCGCCGCGTTTGCTCAGTGGTTACGGCGCTCGGCTACTGATCCGGAGTTCCCGGGTTCGAACCCGACCGCGGCGGCTGCGTTTTTATGGAGGAAAAACGCTAAGGCGCCCGTGTGTTGTGCGATGTCAGTGCACGTTAAAGATCCCCAGGTGGTCGAAATTATTCCGGAGCCCTCCACTACGGCACCTCTTCTTCCTTTCTTCTTTCACTCCCTCCTTTATCCCTTCCCTTACGGCGCGGTTCAGGTGTCCAACGATATATGAGACAGATACTGCGTCATTTCCTTTCCCCAAAAACCAATTATTATTAATATTATTATTCTAATTTTCTGTCCAACATCGGGGTCGACATTACATCATGTTAGGATACCTAAGATGAAATTCGATAAAAATAAACCGGTCACACGTTAGGTCGTCGACGGTTATAACTAGCACTGAAGGATGCAGTGGATATCTAGCCAGTCTCTTCTAAGCGTTCGTACTCTAGTTTATATGCTGAAACAATAAATTTGTACTGACCCGCCAAGAACGCGATGCAATTAATGGTGGGGCCTAGATTCAAAATATTTCAAGTAGAATTGTTATAATAATTGCACAAAAAAGTGGATAGTATAGCATAACTGTGCAACATTATTTGGACTATGGATGAAAGAAAACAGCAATTTTAGTGTGCTAAACAATGCTTCTCAACGCCAAGTAAACCGCTTTTAAAATGTACGTTTGCTCAGGGCGCTCGTGCCAGCCTCATTGATTCCACCGCACGCAACATCAGGCTTGAATTGCGCTGAAATGCGCACATCATAGATCCCTTTTTCCCGCGAAATAAAACACGAATGTGCCTCGTGCGGAAACGTATGAAAGGAGTACAAAGGAGGCGCACATTAGGCGAAGCCCGCGGCAATGACCCGTGAAGCGATCATTCCCGAATGCTCGTGTGCCGAGGCGGCCCATTTTGCGCGGCGTTTGTCAGAGCCTTTGCATCGATGCACGTTCCTTGCTTCCCCGGGGGTTTTCGCAAACTGGCGAGCACCGAAGCTGAAGAATTGGCGGCTCACGCACCACCGGGAGTTTCCCAAGGCATCCCTTCTGATGGGGCTGCGTAGAAAAATCAGTGCTTGTAATGCACGCCTGCATGGGCGTAACGACCTCATTCTGCCCTTGGGGGAATAGTCAGCTATTAAGAAGCACGAGCAGCAGCAGCAGCGGCATCTGCCTTTCTAAGAACTTTTTGCATGGAATCTGTCCGGTGTGCTAAAATGTAGCGACGAAAAGGACAATGACCCCTCACAATGTAACTCCCGTTTGTATATGCTTTTGTTTCTAAGTAGTAAAATCCATTTTGTATGTTGCTCTAAGTGCCGAAAGTTTATTTTTATATTGCTGTGGAAGGAGAACCAGCAGGCCCTTTTAATAAAGCTCAATTTTTTAGTTGTTTCGTTTGCTTTACAACGTCACAGCAGTAGAACGGATGTATTCTTTCTTTTTGATTATACTAACAAAGCTTGCGGGCATTTCAAGTGCACCGATGTTTTTATTAAATAAGGGTAACCCTTTTTTGGAATGAGAAAACAATTCTGGCCGTGTGAATGCTCACAAAGACGTACCATGAAAATATGGAACGTATTTACCGTAAGCCAACTCTTCTTCAGGACTGCTGGGCGTTTCCCGGGCTAAAGACATCTTTCTTGGTAGTAAATAAACTTTGTAGTTCCACTAGGCAAACTTACTTTATTTCCGTAGCTCTATGAACCAGAGTGTCATGGGCAGATTGTAGCATTCCTGTTGTGAATTAATTAACCGTACAACCAACATATGCAAGAATGCCCTATCCCGAATTTCTTGCACTTACCAGCGCACTCATTTGAGCTGGTGCGTAATTATCCTGCACGCTTAAAGCGAAGATGCTGCGGTGAATAATTGCTGTGAAATTTTTGTTGTTCTCGTCTGAATATTCCCGAAGCATTAGAGGGATTGTGACCAAAGGGACGCACAAGAGACAACAGACTGTGGTTGCCCACTACGAAAGACGTACCGGATGGCATCATAGAAAGCTACGATAGAGAGACCTAATCGAGACCGTAAGTCAGTCACTGGCTTTTGTAAAAGCCCTCAGATGAACTTTGTATTAACTAAATAAGCAGCGAGATGTGGTATTTCGGGCACAAAGCAAGCTTATTGTACTCGATATTCTTTCTGTTTGCGCTATACTCCTACTTCTTAGCCCGTCTCGCATTCTGAGCTTCGTTAGAACTATAGCTCTACCGGAAATCCTGTTGTACTAAAACCGAACTCCTGCAGCCTCAGTCTTCTCCAAGCGGTTAGCAGCGTTAACCATGAACGAGTGAGCCGCTAGCGGTGGCTCAATAGTTATGGCGCTCGGCTGCTGACCCGAAAGACGCGGGTTCGATCCCGGCCGCGGCGATCGAATTTTGATGGAGATGAAATTCTAGAGTCCCGTGTAGTGTGCGATGTCAGTGCACGTTAAAGAACCCCAGGTGGTCGAAATTTCCGGAGCCCTTCACTACGGCGTCCCCCATAGCCTTAGTCGCTTTGGGACGTTAAACCGCCATATACCAAACCAAACCAAGGACGATTCCTGGGACTGCTCGTCAGACATCGCACTTAAAACGGCTCCTAAAGAAGGCTCAATTCCCCAGACATGCAGTGAATGCAGTGAAAAATAGCAGTGCATTTAACAGCACTATTAGGCGCAGTAAGTTAATTGCCAGCGTGATAGATTCTTTAAGTGCCCGTCGCTCAGAAGACATGCTGACATTCCGCTAAATTTTCCAGCTCGGCGATGTCTGTAAAGCGTATGCGCGCTTTTCACATCAGTCTGACAAGCCATCTTTGTAAGCTTACGTTCTAGCAAGGTCGCTGAGTCTTCCACTTCGCGCTCAGCATCTAAGCGACCGTCTCTTGATGAAAGATTTCTCTCGCCCATTTACGGCAAGTTTTTAATCATTCCCTTGCAAGGTTTACGCACTTTTTTTTAAATAGCGTTGGCATCCGCCCGGACCAGCAGTCTCAACCAAAACATCAGTTCACATATTAGAATGATCAAACGCGCTTACATCTACAATTTTAAACCAACTGGCTTGAGTCTGTCAGGCTGCAGATGCGTATCTCATATGCTTTTGATTTGTTTATTGCGCTAAGAAAAATTGCGAAGCCCACTTTGGAACTTATCCTGCAGAAAAAAGCATATTTTTTTGTAGTGATTAAGTCAACATTGCAAAAGCATATTCGAAAGAAGTAACGTGCACTCAGTGTATGCTTTATATACACAGTGTTTCACCTAAAACTTTACAAGATATTTTTCAAACAGGCTTTTTTTAGTTAGAAGAACGCTTTTTTCTGCATGACATTGTCCACGGTGTAGTACATCAGAATACAGCTAAGACGTGCTAATTAGCGAGCTGGTTAACTGATATTGAATAGTTAACTTTTAAACTATTACTGTTAGGTTCCTTAATTATTGGGAGACGTGTAGCTCACGTAAGTAATATTTATATCTGGTTCTAGTTTTTCCAAAAAGCTATTGGTTCCGGCGCGGCGGCCCAACCAACTTTGGTTATTTCGACATGTTACGTGAACTGCAGGGGTTGCTTTGGCTGTAAGCTTCCGCAAAGAGCATGTAATTGGCCGCGAAGAAGCCAAAATTTATTAGCCCACAGAGCCGAGGGTGACCGAGATATAAATTACGAACGGGTACAAGCTTTTCAATAATTAAGGAGCCTAGCGATAGTAGTTAAAAAGTCAATTATACAATATTGGTTAACCAGCCGGCTTTTTAGCATTGTCTTAGCTGCATTCTGATTTACGACACCACTGGCAATGATATGCCAAAAAAGGACTTTTCTAACTCAAAAAGCTAATTTTAAAAGTTCTGTAAAGTCTTAGGTGAAACACCCTGTATGTTGCTATTTTTCTTGGTTTCCTGGAGACTGTAGATGATAACAATCTGCGAAATAAGCAAGACATTACTCTTTCTGGCTGTTTATTGATTGGTGTCGTAAGAGTTTAGTATTGGTATAGTTAGTGGTAAGACAACACGTGCTGTCTTATCATTTTGTATTACCATCAACTAAACAACTACCGTGTACACAGCGCTCAGGAAGGATACGCAGCACAACAGAAATGAGAACCTTATTGCGCGCAACTACAAATGGGTGTGAATGGACATCCAGACAAGCATTTCTGGCTGTCAACGAGCGGAAAGCAGCGATTGAACATGAGAAAGAATCTACACAGAAGAGTAAAGTGCACACAGAACAGCAAATGTGTAAAAAATTGAAAGCGCTCTACAACAAAATTAGAAGCGCGTAGGCTCTCTAAACAAATACCAAACTTTTGGGTCGGCACGGCACAGGTAGGCGAGCTCACAGCACCCCTGATGGTTTGCTCTTACATTTTTTTGGAGGTTTCTCGATGCTGAGGATATCACCAAACCAAAGCAAACTGCAGAGGCTCAATGCTAGAGCTCTTAGAAAAATTTTTCCTACTTGCATGATTTTGACGAAAGTACACTGTCTTTGGGAAGGAGGCAAAAGCACATGTCTCGTTGTGGGGGCCATTATCGGTTTCTGCTGCATTTGTTGTGCACCTTTTTTTCTGATTATGATAAAAGCAATGCTTGTTCCTTGTTTAGTTTTTTTAATTAAAAAATGAGCCTGAATGAGATTAGAGAACAACGAGTTGATCTGGGCAGCGGTGCTCTAGGTCCGTTCTTTTCATCCTCCATAGCACTTTACGGCAAACGGCCGAATATCATCTTACAACTGCTCGATGATTCCTTGCCAGCAATTTTCTCTACTTTTAGTACCCAGTATTCATCTTAGAATGGCCTTGAGCAGAATTCTCTATTTATAGTAATAGACCATTTCTCCCAGAAAATCTCCGTATAAAAAACTTCTGCCACGGCGCTGACAAAAGAAACGAATTCATGTTTTGCACGGAATGAGGTGATAATAAGCGCCCGCTGCAATAAGATCTGACCTAAACAGGCATGCAACAGCCAAAAGTGTGATGCATAATCTCTGCAGCGAACAAAATATTTTCTAGAGTTTTACAACACTGGCCTTTTTTGTGAGGAATAACTTAGAAGCCGCCGTATTCGTTAAAAAGAACAACAAAGTAATGCAGCTACTACATGGTAGGAACGCATCCAACCATTTCCTTCAAAAAAAAAGTATTGGTCAGTATTTCAACACAATTTCTCTGAAATGCAGCTCACCAGTTTACCGACAAAGCGGCGAAAGGGTTGCAGTGTTGTGAAACGAACTGTCTCGCAAGTGCCTCGGGAATAGGACTGCACTGCTTGATCGATGAGAAGGGAATGCGTTGTAGACACCCCGTGCTTCAGGCGCAGAAAAAAGCACTATGGGCAAGGTTTTCCGCACCAACTCTCAGGTTGATGGATTGCACCGCTACACGTCACTTGAAATGGAGGAGCGGCGATGCGGCGTATTTATGCGCTGTTCTCTCAGCAAGTCCGCCATAAAATAACCACGCGCCCGGATTTTCGCCGTCCACCATTGCGTTCTAACCATAGCAAAAAAAAAAGATGACTATTGCGTTCGCTGGATTGCACAGAGAAAAAGTATTCGCGACCACGTTTGCTATCGCCTGTGTAAGTGGGAGGCTGGCTCGTCGCATAAGTCCAAGTGATCTGACCGCTTTAACAAAAGTATTCGGCCCCCACCTTTCGCTATCTAGGTTTGAAAGTGCACCCTGTCGCCACAACCGCTGCTCCGAATCCCGTATAAGTTGTGCACACCTCTCGTCCTCACCACTTCAGAGCTTTGCAGCTTCACTTATTCCGCAAGTATCCCACTGTACGGCTGGGCAGGGAACCGTCTGGGCAGGACGCTATCGACAAAGGCTGTACTATCGCAATGGAAAGAAACGCGAACAATGGGGCGCCTAAGCGCTCCGCACTTGATTTTTTTTATCGCGCTTTTACTTTAGTAGTAGCAAAAAGACACTAGAGTCGCCCGTGATGCATTCTAGGACGACTATAACGTCTTTTTCTTACCACCCAGGTAAGAGCACGATCGAAAAAAAATTCGAAGAGCGGAGTGCGTAAGCGCCGCGTTGTTTGCGTTTCTTTCCATCGCGATAGTACCTTCAGCTAAAATGCTAGAATTTATATCAACTGATATCGAACAGTTCGAATTTATTATAGAGAGACAAGGTTAAGAAGGTGGTTTCGGCCCGGTAGCGACTCTTTTAACTGTTCAGATCACAGAGCGCTTAGTAGTTCCTATAGCACCAAATATTTGTTCCGCCGTCACTAGCTTCGCGCAACTACAAACCGATCCCTTCCGTGCGTTTTAACGCGATAGCATTAGTGAGCTCCGGTCGCAGAAAATCCGGCTCGATGTCATTGACCGTGAACGAAAAATCCTCTAAAAATCCCCAGAGAAGCAACCTAGGAGGTAAGTGGGTGAGCTAGTTAAAGTAATCGTGTGGCGTCATCACAACCTGCCCAGTGAATTGCGAGCAAATTGCGCACCGTGGCAAGTGGAGCTTAAATTGATGATTGGCCGTGGTTGGTTGCTCACGAAGAGCAACGTGGATCACACAATCCACCCCCCCCCCCCCCGCCCCCCGGTGGCAGCACCTGCCATCGCAGGGCAGTGGCGCATCGCTTAACCGCTGCGAACACTGCGCCAGGAGTGTTGTGAGGCTCCCAGGGATCTACCAATGTCAAGAAAAGATTTGAAAATTCAACATATATGGGCACTGAGCCATTGGCTATTGCGTCATACCCTTAAAGCGGAGCTTAAGTGTCCGGCGCTGTGGTGTGCCGTAAAATTGAATTTGGAAAAAAACCCGGCGGTGCAGTTTTTCTTAAAAATCGCTGATTGGTCACGTAATGTATCAGCCCACGTGACGTGCCTGCTGCCACACCACGACCTAGCTGCCCCTGCCCGCTCTATCTCCCTGCATCGCCACAAACGGATGCCTCAGCACCGGAAACAGCTGGCGTTGTGGTCTGAGTCATGAAATGAGCGGACACTTAAGCTCCTCCTGAAGAGTATGACACGATAGAGTTAATGTGGAAAAGCCCATATATGCGGAACTTGTCATCCTCTACTGTATGTTCGTACATTCGTGGGAGACCTCATACCCCTTCTGGCGCGGTGGTGCAGCGGTTAAGCGATGCGCCACTGCGCTCAGATGGCAGGTGCTGTCACAGGTGGGGCTTGTGAGACCCTGGTCGCTCATCCCGAGCAACCCCTCGCGAAAAAACATAAATTTAACTTTCGCCTGCCGCGGTGGCCAATTTGCTCACAATCCGGTTAGCAGGTTGTGACGACACGGGCTTTTCTGCGACACGGCGCTCTTAACGCTATCGCGTGAATTTCGCTGAATGATCGAAACGGTTCTGACGTCATCAGGTCACGTGACATGCTACCTGCCATCTCCTCTCCGTTATCGGTCTCCCCTCCGCTGCCCTTCTGTCTCCACCTGCGTCGCCGCAAACGGAAGCCTCATCAAGGAAAAACCGCGCCATTGTGGCCTGTTATAAAATTCGCGGGCTGGTACAGCCTTCGTTGTGGTCTGTTATAAAATTCGCTGATTGGTCAAGACAATTATGACATCATCCGGTCACTTGATGTGCCACTGTTGCCTTCACCCTCCCATCCCGCCCCTCTCTCCAAACTGTACCGCCGAAGTGAGCAGCCCAATTTCGGAAAAGCGCGGCGCTGTGGTCTGTCGAAAAATTCGCTGATTGTAATGCTATTACATTTCCCACACATAACAAAAATGAGAGTCCCCACAAGTTTTACTCTTTAAGAAACATCGACATGCAGGTTGCACTTTCCATGCAGCTTTCATTTTTTCTCAAGCATCTTCCGGCAAAACAGCCTGCCGCGTCTCTTCGTGTTTGAGTTTCAAATTTCTTATACATGCAGTCTCACAAAAAAAAAAAATCTTTGGCCGGATGGTTTTTCCTCGAGCCATATAATGGGGCTTTTATATCAGGCCTGGTACTCCAAAATGGCAAAGCGTAAAAAGACAGGATTTTTCGTGTCGTGAATAGGGTTTTCCTTATATTGTTTTTGTCTTTTTTTCGCGCTGCAGTTATGTCGAAGCTAAGCAACCAACTTGACCCAAAGCTCGTCTTACTAATGTAAACAGACAGGCTCTCCTTGTCTCTAGAAGTTCTCGGGGCAGAAAGCCAGCCGCACTGCATGGTTTAGGAGCAAGCGTGTTACCTCGGCAGCCACGTGCCGTAAGAGGAGCCACGTGCTGTGAGAGCAGCCACGTGCCGTAAGAGAAGCCGGTGTTTTCTCGGATAGTTGGCTCTACGGAGCCACAAGCGCTTAGCATGGCGATGTTGCTTTGGAAGTCGACCTGCTAATTTCCTCCCGGGCATCACTGTGTGGTAAATGCAGCCATGAAGAACCTGCGTGAACTCTCTGAAGGAACGCTTTAATGGTGATGAACTTAAGAATAATTTTTAGAGAGGCATGAGGTCTTATAGATTATTTATGCTTGTGTAAAGAATGTGGGATGAATTTTTTATTTCGCATCGAAATTGCGGCTGCGCGAAAGCATAGTCTAACTGATGTCAAGCTAACGGCACAGCTATTAAAGAGCGCGCTTGCACACATCTCTGACGGTTATAATACAGAAGAACAACATCTGATCCATGCGTGTTCCGTGCACTGTCCTGGAAGTTACAAAAAAAAAGGATTAATTTCCACCATATGCGCTGAAGTAATGCGCCATTGAAAGGAATTCGGCACAGCTTATGTATTTCCTGCTACACGGCAGATTCAGACCATGCTGTCAACTCCAGCATCCTGTATTCAATGCAGGAAACTTCTCTAACTAAGCGGCGAAGTCACAGTAATGGGCTTTTAAAACTTTCAAAACCTCGTGTTTTGGGCCAGCTGTACTAGTTTGCAAATTTTTACAAAAACTGTTCGGTCTAACACTGTGTTGACGCCGAATTTATCCGAGGAGACAGTTATGCGCATTCTAAACAAGAGCCTAATAGCGGCAACATTCTCGTGTTTTAGCAGTAGAGGCGGGATGTACTTATGCGGCCAGTCGCATCTGTTTCTGTGGTGTTGCTGCATGGGTTGTCTCGGCCTATGTGTAGGAAAAACAAACGGATGGGAGTGGACGAGCCGCGCGCAAGGGCTCAGATAACGCCGCTTTGGAAGTGGAGAGCTTTACAAAGGGGCGACCATTAGCGCGTCCCACGAGTGCACCGTGGCTATGTTTATCTCGGTTTCAACTCGGCATTGCACTCACTTGGTGGTCTTCTAAACGAGAGGCCATGAGCTGTCGTAATTACTGTCCGCAGCGTGGAAATGAGAGCAGCGCGATAAAAAGGGCGCCCTAAGATTTCTCGGAAGCTGCTCGGACGAGCTTCAAGAGTGAAGACCATCCCCGGTGTGAGTAGCTAGGAACAACCTTGCAAAAGGGTTGCTCCCGCGGTATAATGACGTGGCATCGCACACACATTTAATGGCCCGTGGCTTGGTGTGCATGTGCTGCCGAAATCTTGTTTTCAGAGGTAGGCCCGACAAACTGAAGAATTTTACGTTTTATGAATGTGTTTATTATCTGAGTGCTTTCGAAGTGGAGAGACAGACACAGCAGAGCAGGAATATGTAGAATGAGGATGCAGCTTTGATTTTGCGCACACAAAATGCTTTTAGCCCTCTTTTTCTTTTCATTGCTGGGCGTGAATAAAAATATACTCAATCTTAATACCTCACTTATCGTTGTATTTTAAGGCAAGGAGGTTTTCCTCGAATCTTGCTATCAATCCCCAATAAATCAGAGGTGTTTATTTTCTTGGGCATAGACCGAAGTGAGGATTAATTGCTTTTTGCAGAAAACTTACTCCACAAGATGAAGAATAAAGTGTGACAATTTCCTGGCCTAGTATGGTTTGCATGTCGAACGGTTTCGTAAACGTATGCTTAATAGTAATAATAATTGGTTTTCGGGGAAAGGAAATGGCGCAGTATCTGTCTCATATATCGTTGGACACCTGAACCGCGCCGTAAGGGAAGGGATAAAGGGAGGGAGTGAAAGAAGAAAGGAAGAAAGAGGTACCGTAGTGGAGGGCTCCGGAATAATTTCGACCACTTGGGGATCTTTAAACTGCTCTGACATCGCACAGCACACGGGCGCCTTAGCGTTTTGCCTCCATAAAAATGCAGCCGCCGCGGTCGGGTTCGAACCCGGGAACTCCGGATCAGTAGTCGAGCGCCCTAACCACTGAGCCACCGCGGCGGGTACACGTATGCTTGCGATTCAGGATTCTCTGACACCGTTAAATATCGTCTAGCGGCAATTATAAGACCAACACGGAGCGCTGACATCGTTCTAATTTCTTCTACGAAAATAGCACAAACGTCTTGAATCATATCGATTAAATTGATGACAACGAATATGCAATGGCTGCTAGAAAGAAAAAAAGAAGCAACAACCTTGTATATGGCATGTGCTTTGTTTGGAATTCTTTTGGTTGCTTTGCTCATTCAATGCCAGGAGTACTGCCGAAAACGGAGATAGCTTGGTAAGGGTTTTCGGTCAGTTGAGTTTATGAACGTATTATACTGAATGACTTCGGTTCTTGAATTTGCAACATTTTCACGAAATCACTTTATATGTTCAAATCGGCTTTCTAATCGTAATTTAGGTGCATGTAAATACTTTCGAGCAATTGTAAGACGTCAATGACAGAGCACTTATACCTCTTTGGAGAGGTACTAGGCGATAAATGCAATATACGTTACGTTACGCTACTTACAGAATATTTTTATCAGGCAATTAGCATCTGCGATACATTTTGTAATCATTACGAGATCCACTCTTTAGACTGCAGGGCGCCGTAATCTTCCGTGCGTTTTTGCACATTGTAGACGTGCTTTCTAAAATGGTAGAAATTGGAATTGGCGTTCGGTTGGATGCATTCCATCTCGCATTATGGTTGTGCTTTAAACGCAACTGCCTCAGTTTCCTTTTGTCTCCCTACAATCTTCCCTCTTGCCTCAGTTGCAAGTGATATAATGCGTTTGGTGTAAATCTCGAGAAGTTATTTCTTTGCCCTCCTTCTATAAATCTAAAGCTTCAAAGAACGTTAGGGCCCAGAGAAAAACCACTGAATGCATGTGTCTATAACATTGAGGGAGGCATCAATCAGCCATTCAGAAAAAGGTCACTGAACTTTAACATAATTGATGAGGAAGCGCCATCAGCCTGCGTTTTCTTGTCTCCTTGCAAAATTAAACAACACGCCGCTGGAATAAAAATTGGTGGTCGTTTTTCATTCTCAAAAGCGAGGCGCTATTTTTATGCAAGCATCGTCGCTCAGGCCCTTTAAATTTTTATCAGCCAACTTCATCCGTTTCGTTACCACAAACAACAAAAATGGGGAAACCTTGAGCGCTGAACACTCTCTCCTAAGGCTTCAGCGAAAAATTTAAGGCAGCTCTTTCCTGCAGGATGGCGATAACATTGACCAAATTGCAATCTTTTGAGTATGAATACGCGTGCTTATTTCGCCTCTTTATCTTTAATGTAATCTGCCGTATCTCATTACGAAGGATTGATGCAAATCAAGCGTTTTTAAAGTAGGTCCTATTGTGTGAGCTCAGCACATCACTCGCTCGCAAAATAAATCAAAAGACAGAGCGAACAGTTCATATTTATCATTTTTAACTGACCATGAAACAAAAGTTTTAATACCTACTTCAACTCCACTGATCTGGCATTCGAAATGCACATGGAATGAACCATTCCCGCTTTTTAATATTACGAACTTGTTTTTCAAGAATAAAAATTATGAATGAAAGACCATCGTTAAGAACTAAAGATTTGGTGAACACGTTGTAAGAAACGATTAGGGCGGAGATGGTGCTATATGCCGCATTGTATTCATTGTATCCTCAAAATATTACCTGCTCATTTGAAGCCGTTGCTTAGATAAGTGTTTTATGTCCTTCTATATTCTTTTTACGCGTCTTCTCCTCCTTGGCAGGCTCATTGCAGTGATTGTATGCGAGGTTCCTTCTTGACTGCCATCGACTCGGTTGTTCTACCCCATCGTGTGCAGAGTAGCCTTCGCTGCCACACCTAAGGTCTCTCTGTTGCATAGCAGCATGGTCGTTTAAAGAATGCCTACGTGAGACAGAGAGACTACCGGATGCAATTTTCTGTACTAAGCGATAACTTTTTCTTGCGATGGAGAGGAAGCTACGGACCCTAAACATGCCACCTCTTCCTACGCAGGCGAATATTGTCCCCGCTTGCAGTTCTTAGCTTTCTCTTAAAGCACTGTAAATTGTCAATATTCGTTAGTTACGGCACATTTATAACACAACTACCAACATTCAAAATTAGAAAATAATCTACCGGACTACGATGATGGAGAAAAAAAAAACCTCAGCAGGAAGCCTGACGGAACGCGGCCAACCTTAGCAAGCCAAGTGCTCAAGAATCCCCTGCCTCCCCTGTTTTGCTCTCCGAGTGAGTCGGTAATGTCTTGGTGTTGCTAGGTTTTAGTGCGCGCGTCTGCGCGGCCCATGGCGCGGGCGTCTACAGCAAGAAGGTTGGTGTACTCAGTTTACAGCGCTGATCGGCGCATGCGCACGCGCAGCGTTGATATTACCGCACACCGCACGCTGTCACATGGTGTGATCACGGGGGGACCGACTCTGTTCTTTTTACTTTTTACGACTAGGCATCAAGGTTTTTGCGGGACGCTCCCTCCCGAGTTTTTAACCTCCATGATTACGATGAACTTGCTTGGCATGTTTTGTTACAAGAAGCCTCCATGCATGGTGCCAGGTACTCCATGGTCAGCTGAAGGTACCGCGGACAGATCACCGTGCAATGCGGAGAGGCGCTGTTGTGCGGCTGAAATATTTTGCGGAATGACAGGCATCAATTCTCAGCGCTTATATCCAAACTGATCGGATTAGCTGCTTCTCGAGATTTCCTTTATGTGAATGCTTTTCAAGCTGAATATATTGAATAAGGATAATTGTTTGTTATATAGGGCTTAACTCCCAAAGCAACGTGGGCTCTAAGAGACGCTATACTGGAGGGAACCGCATTAATTTAGACCACCTGGCATTCTTCGAATTGACAGTGACGACAGCTTCATCGAAATATTGGTTGGAGTAAAAATTGCTTTTCTTGCTCTTTCTGGCAGTGTTAACACTTTTCTGACAGGAGAAACCGTATTTGTTGCTGAGAAAATTCTGAATAAAAAAATTTCGGCCCCATTCGATTCAAACTCGTGTCGTCTGCAGCGAGAAGGACTGCTTACCGCCGTGTTGGAGTGCATTGTGATGTAACGTAGCCTCCGGGATCTGCACAAAAATTCCGTGTGGGCGCTCGCAGTTTACTTTCGAAAACGTGAGGAGGTGGCGCCACCTGCACTCTGCACTACATTTTCTGGTGTTTTCTAGCTTATATAAGCTCTGTTCGTGGCAAGAGTTGTCTCGTTCTGACTCTGGTTGCAGTAATCTGTTGATGCAGAAAAATTTATTTTTTATCCTCAATGTCATTGTTTCTTTAACGTACACTGATACTGCACAGCACACGGGCGTCTTGTATTTCGCCTCCATCGAAACGCGGCTGCCGCTTCCGGGATCGATTCCACGTACTTTCTACGTAGGCTGATACATCGTGGCGGTTTGAATGCTGGGAAATGCTTGCTTTCATGTCCTTTACTAAAGGATATAAATTTGATATCTTGGAAATTTTGTAGAAATGCTCGTATACGTAGGGACGATTACCATGTCTCTGCCTGGTTCTACCAGGCGATATTACAGCGGTTTTTACTCTATGCTCTCTGCTATAGCCGACTGTAGCTCTTGATCATATGTATGTAAGTACAGCTGATTTTCGTAAACGTTAAATATGGCAAAACTAATTTTTGATTTGTCTACTCTAGACAGCAAATCTGCAGTTCTCCACAGAAAATGTCTAGTTATAACGCCGATGTTATGTTACGTAATATTAACGCAATATTTTAATGTGCCAGGCAGACAGGTTAAGAAATAGATTTCTTATGATTTATTTTTTTATCACATCTTTATCTCAATGTAAGAGGCATTTAAAAGCCCTAATAATTCGGACTTTTGCTGAGGCAGAAGTAATATTGTTCGTTCACCACGAAGCGACTTCAATGCGACCTCACACGTACAGAAACGTATATAGTCACGAGTTTGATTCAACCCACCCCTTCACTCACCAGCTATTGCAGGTGTAAACTCGCAGAAGCACGCAGGAGCCCCAGAATCTAATGGCTGCGCCCGCAGGAAGGTAAGGGCACGCCAGTAACTTAGATTGGAAACCCAGGCACGCGTAAAAAACGAAGACGAAGGCAGAAGCGTACGCCGAAACGCTGCCAAGCAAGCCTACTCGCACCGACGCTCACTCATGCGCGCACGCATAGAGAAGCAGGCGCACATAAACACCCAGCCCTAAATGACGACTTCAGGGCGAACTATCGATCGGCGCCTTCCCATATATCACAACAGCGCAGCCACATATGGTCTCCGTCTGCGGTCATAACTCGTACAGAACCACTACAGACAAAAATGAGGGAAGAGGTAAAAATGCAGCTGACGCCGAAATGCTGGAATTTCTAGCTAGGCAGCGTCCTATGCTTAGCCTTCGCTGTGGTGGACACATTCCGCTCTCGCCCAGCCAGTCATATTTTTCCCAGAGTCGTTCAGTCGATTTAAGCTGGCCCTCCTCGGCAACGGGCCGGACGCTTTTAAATAACACAGCTGAATTCCCAAGAGAGCCGGGGATAGCAGCAGGCATTTTTAAGCGCATCCATCAGTCTGTTAAGAGGTGCACCGCTGGCATGCCCCTGAAGTTCATAAAACTAAAGTTCATAAAAATCATAAAACTTCGTTCTCAATCATAAACCTTTAACGCGTTTTGTTGTGGGTCTATTTGCATGATATTGTAATTCTGTTTTCAGGCTGTGAAAGATGGTCTTTGCCGTGCCCAAATTTTGTATGCACGAGAAGCGGGATACATCTTCAACGTATTCTTCGGGGTTCTCATATTCTATTGTAGGTAATTGCAATATCCTGCTCATACAAAATAGTGTCGTCCGATAATATTTCTAAGCAAACTGCGCTGAGCTTGGCGCATTATAGCCTTGGTTGCCTATGGGCCATAAAACCCAACGCAACGCAATAAGCAAACTGTGGAGCGCCTACAAAATTGTGGTGCCATAACTTTTTTCCTCATTTTTTTCCCCTCATGAAGTGTGCTAAAACACTTAGCCTATATAGATCTACTCGCCTCTAGAAGGTTATATAGAGAAGTTTTTAGCTTCGCAAAACCGCCTGCCCCACAAAAATAAATGCTCCAAGTACTCGGGATGTCGGGCTTAAGAGCTAGTTATATAAATAAAACTATATCTTAAAAAACTAAGAGCCGTGACGTGGGGGACGCTGCTGACTAAAGGCGAACACTACACAACTCGCAGACCACTAGCAACCTATGGCCCTTCTCACCGTGAAAAGTAAGTGTACCGAATCTTGAATAACAACGCCTTCTATTAATTAGTAATCAAAACGTAGGCACTAGAGAGCAGATTACTGCGCACTGTTAATCACAGCGCTACGTGTTCTTTCGCCGCACTCTTTTATACGAGTCGCGTTGTTATTTCCCTTCTTTATATGCTCCGAGCCACTGGAAAAGCCCCACATTGATTCTGATAATGGCCAGAGTTGAGAAATGGAGCATTTATAGATTTTTGAAGAGAACTTTGATGATACGCGTACGATGTCACACGGAAGGCTTAAATGACAGGCCATATTTCGTCAATACGCGAAAGTTGTTTTCAAACCCTCTCACCTTCCACGAATGTGGCAGCTGGCCCACTGAAGATTACCGCATAGCTTTTCTACGTCAGTCAGGGATATAGAGGTGAGGTAAAAAATGCAAAGAAGCCGCTCACGATAAAACAATTTCCAAGCAGTATTTGATTGACAGTAGTGTCACCTGATGCATTTAATTCACCAGAAGCAACAGTGAATGCGACACACATCCCAGCAAGTAATTAGACGCCGTAAGCAGCGGTTGAAGAATGTAAAGTAGCCGGTTTACTTAAGCCGTGGTTAACAGCAGCAATATTTCTGGCAGCGCACTTCCAGTGATAGACAAAGGAAGAGAAATAAGGGGCTCGTTATGGCACATATATTAAGAAAGCCAATACTCATCGGTACAAAGAAAAGCACAGAGAAATGTCTTTTTTAAAAGCACATGAGACTCCTTAGGATGAGTTCCTCGCATACAAATCCCTCGTTAGACCTCACGCTGAGACTGCATATGATAAATGCCTTGCTTACAAAACCCGCTTTAGACCGTTAATTGAATAAGAAAAAAAAACAATATGGGATCTTCACACACCAATAAACTTTCTCAACCTTATTGATCGAGCGTCTCGCAGCAAGGTTTATCTTTAATAAATACCGCGGCATTCATAATTCAACGCCACTTTGTAAACTAGCTCCGCTACCGATGCTAGAAACGAGGACGAAGTATAGAAAGTCCCTTCGCCCCATCATTAACACCGTTCTAAAAACAAACAAATATTACTACTTTGAAATCAAACCCAAGTAAACATCAAAGAATCGCAAAAATATGTCAATCTGGTTATCGGCTAAACCGAATAATTGCTTTTATTTAATTACTTTTCATAAAGATGTAAAAATTGGAACTCTCTTCCAGACTGCTCTTTTGCTCGCGTTGTTAATTGAATATCTAGACCATTCCTTATGCCGCCCACTGTGCTCTACCAACTACGCTATAGTTTTAGTGAGTGTTGGCGTTTTTATTACGCACAACAAACAGTTGTTTTTTTAATTCAATGACTAATAATAAGGACAGAGGTTGAGTGTCCAAAACAAAACAGAAGAAAAAGAACCAGACGTATGCAGTGTCCTTGCTCACAAAAGAGGTAATACGTTTTTGGCATTTCCTGCGTCATCAGTAGTTTTAAAGTTGTTTTATGCTGACAACCGAAAAATCCCTGCAGTAGACCAATATATCCCATGGTTACCCC
The DNA here is from genome assembly GCA_030143305.2 of Amblyomma americanum. Lineage (NCBI taxonomy): Eukaryota > Metazoa > Arthropoda > Arachnida > Ixodida > Ixodidae > Amblyomma > Amblyomma americanum. Next base: position 9,614 of record JARKHS020035463.1, on the reverse strand, counting down.
TTTTTCTACGCTGCTATGAGGAAGCTCCAGAAATTTGGAAGAAATGAGACCTTCCATTTTTAGTGCTCCCGGAACGTGTATGAAGATTCCTTCATAGACGCACATTTTGCTCTAAATATTCCCTAAAAATGCGAAAATTTCCCGGACAGAACATCACAATACCGTTTTCAATAAAATGTTCTCTAACATCCCTATATGCACCCATGCGTCCTTCGACCTACTCAGCAATGACCTTTGAACAGTTTCCAGTGCCTTGTTCGTAGCTTGCCAGCGCTGATAAAAGTGAGGAGAGCTGAATTCAGGACTACCTAAGTGGCGCATCAATGTACAACGCTGCCAGGGGTCACGTTGAAAGTACAGGAAAGGGGAACGGGAAAAGGAGAGAGCAGGGCTAATGGCTTTGACGCAGCCGGTCGCTGCAGACACAATGTATTCTGAAACACCTTTATCTGAGTGCTTATTCACGTTGAGCAGAGAGCTTCTAATTCTTGTTTACCAAGGGCAAACTGTTTTACATTAACATAAGTGCCTTCGTGAGAGGCTCGCAGCTTAGTTCCAGCCAGCCAACCCCCGGTTTGTTGGACCAACAGAGTGCATAACATGGCAATCTAGCATTTACGCAGGTACTAAGCTAAAAGCGCCTTTAAAGTACACGACTTGATGAGTATACAGCTGAAACGATTACTCCAGTACAGCAAACGCCATCACAGATAATATGAAGGGAAAGTTTGAATTCCTGACCGCATCCTAATGGTACCGTTAAAAGCGAAGCGCGTTTCGATAACTAAAAGGAGGCTTTAAAATCTCTCAAGTGTATCCTTTTTAATGCTTTACACGCTTTTGATGCAAACACATGCTTTTTTTTCTCCTACAGTTCAGAGAAAAGAGGTTTCTTTGGTCAGATAATGTATTCAGTGAAAAAAGTACCTGTGTTCTTTCTGTCCAACAAAGGTGGATTGCATTACTAAATAAAACGTCCTTGAGCCTTCAGACCCCTCACATTTTGTATGCTATATATATAGCTAAAGTTGTGTTTCGTTTACATGATCATAATGAAGAGAATATATTATAATCGAGGACAATTGCCTTTCCCAATGACCTCTACTTCGTGCTATTCGCTGGCTTTCTGAGTTCTGATTAACTTAGACGTGAAGATGCTTGCTTTTCAAACCAATGTAAATCTGAATGTTCAGTTTCTCTCCCCCTCAGGTTTACCTCTAAGAAGCCCTCAGCTGCAATAGACAAGGTGACTCTCAAAATGCAGGCAGTTTCATATATTGCATGAAACTGTTCACATAAAGCAAAATTAATGTAAAATTATGAAATTCTGTTGGATTCTTTCATTTATTTCTCATGCATATGGCATTTTTATTCCCGTAAGTAACATTCACGCATAACACACAATCCCGCAGTTTGCCTGCATCTCAATTTCCTGAACTTGCATGTCGAGTTCGGATTTGTTGTCGCAGGATGGAATGGTGCCGGTTTTCTTCCTGAAGTATATGCAACTTGTAACAGTTTCTATAAATATCCGCCATAGTTTCAGAAGCTGATGATGCGATATTTGAGACCAAGTAGCGGGGAGGAATCGGTGGTAGTAACAACCTCAAAGCTAGACGTTTGATGTTCTACACGCGTGTAAATCAAATCGAACTACTTGCCGCCTAACGTAGCCACTTTATCACACAGAGTACTCCTTCGTCGTCAACCAAGGATATCAATCGGTGCATTTAAAAAAAATTTTAGGCATGAAAATGTTTTCTAAGTGCGCTTCAGTGATCTCATAGGAAGGCAAGGAGAAGAAAAAGCTGCATGAGACGACAATAATTTGTTGGTGCGGAATCGTGAAAACGCACTCAGGGTACAACAATGCAGAAATATTTCAGGTCGCCTGGTGAGAGGGCAGGTGGGTTTAACAAGTTGTCTGTAGCAGTTAACTACTACCAGGGTCATGCAGCCGAGCTTGCCTGTACAGATTGCAGATGGGCTACATTCTGGGTCTACAAAGATAGTGAAGTTATCGGAAGCTGCGTCGCGAGAACACTTTTTGGGTGAAAAGGAAATAAAAAGACAAAAATTCTGTGAAATGTTTGGTTTAAGGGGTTTCAACAGGCAGGATATCTGTTGAACGTGATCCCTGTTAACGGTGACCGGCGAAAGCACATTCAGAGGAAATGTGCCTTAAAGTGGACCCCATCGTCTTGTATGATCGTCAAGTCTAATTGAATTTTATAGCTCATGAATTAGGCATTTCAATTTTCAAGGACTCCTAATAATAATCACGATGTCTTGATGTTAATGGTTTGCTCCTGATGTATGCTACGAGTGTTCACACAACACCAATAAAAAGAAAGGTTCCACTAGTTCAGCTATGATAATCAGACATGTTTAAAGTAAACCTAGTAGGCGTTTGTTCTTAAAACTGTCACTGCAGATGGAACATGGATCCACGACAATTATCAGAAGACCAAACAGGAGTCCATACAATTGGTTTAGAAAGAGTAAAAAACTGCGAAGAAACTTCGCGTGCATCAGTCAGCGGAAGACATCACGATTACAGTTCACGTGATTACAGAAGGCCTCTGTTTTCCACAATTCATGCGAAAAAAGAAAGCAATAAAAATATACACTTTTGCTTCAGTAATGAAGAAATTACATGAACAAATAAAAACGAGACGGTGTTAGAACTTGTCAGAACGTGCGTTGCTGCTTCATGACAAAATGCGAGCTCACAAGCCTCGCAAATCACGAGCTGCTATTAAAAATTGTGGCTCAATGCAGCCTGAATACCAAGCCTCTAGGCTTCATCTGGATAGTAGAGGTAATTTTTTGTCTTTTAAAAAGACACTGAGGAGAAACAGAAGCTCACATCTATAGTGATAGTCCACCGGGTTCTCTGACAGAAAATAGAGCTTTTATAATGTAGAAGAAAGGAAGGAAGGAAATATTTAAACCAAATTTTAATGAGATAGCATTAGAGCTTTCCTTCATGAAAGAAGCCAGCGTCCGTGTCTCTCCATGTCACGTAAAAGTAAGTGGCCCACCTGCTCACAGTGTTGCTGGAACCCTGGCCGCGATTGCAGATGGCATCGAATTGAATTGCAATAAATTCAACGCAGCTGTCACTTGTCCACCCTGGCATTGCACATCGGCTCATTGGTCGAGAGATAGGAAGCATTGCAACTCAATATCTGTGAAAATATGTGCATTACGGGAACTCGGGAAGAGCAACCTTTGTCTCACAAGCCTCACAGGCGCTCTCTTTTTAGAACCGCCACCTGATGGCGCTGTGGCTCATTGCTCAACCGCTGCTGCACCACTGCGCTAGTAGTGGTATGAGGACTCCCCGTGGTCTATGAATCTATGAACGAGAAGGGGTACTTGTGTGGGAGGGATCTTCAGATGTATCACATTGCACTCTTAAGGGTACGTTAGGCGTCGGCCAAGTTTCTTTTGATGATAAATGTGTATTTTGGAGCTGGACAGCTGTCAGCGTTGCCAAAAAGCCAAAGAATCAGTTTTTGCTGTTTAAAACACTAATATTATTTTAAGGTGTTTAGAACGCAATGGCATCACTTTTTGTGTGCAGTAATTGTTAACATAACTAAATTACATTTGCGCGATTTTGGAGAAATGCGTAATGTACTTCAATTACTTTTGCAATTTTTTTTTTCCTGTGTGGTGGTAAGCCCAGGACGGCGAACAAGTGATCAACGTCAACTTCTAAGCGAGACCTCAACCTCAACTGAACCTTCTACAATGGCCGAGTGTCGGAGGCCGTCATAATGGCATGGCTGAAGTATAAGGTGAAGAGGCCTCTGCTTTACAACGTTAGTTGCTATTTACAGATCAGCTTCGCTGGCCATTGCATAAGACCTCTAAGCCACTGCTGCAGCCGAACATTCCTTGTGCAGTGCTGCCAGTCTCTCACTCCGTGCTTTGAAAGTCAGCGTCATCAACCTTCCTCCGGGCGCAGATCAGTCCAAAACCAAGCAGCACGCGGCACCCGCAAGAGCAAGAGAAAATTCAAACGAGTGGCTGCTTTGGACGGTACAATAGCGAAAGGAAACTCAATGTGCGACGGCCTCGCGTGAGTTGGCAGGTGCTCTTGGATGAGTATGGACGTGCGTCCGGAAGCATCAGGCGCACGCAACTGTAATAGATCTAAAAGACGCCGCTGTCATTGTCCCTTCGCCACGGAGGAAGCTCTGGCTCGATGTTGCTTTGTTCTGTCGCACATGGCACCGTGCCAAACAGTCCAATTAATATGCCGAAGTCAACAGCTCAAAAATAAGACGAGGACACGAGACGAAGAAAAGATGTGTCTTCGTCTCGTGTCTTCTCCTTTTATCTCAGCAGTTAACTTCACGATTGAAAACCAACAAGCTTAAGCTGCTCTTCGGGCCCTTTAACCACTTTTGACCACTCATTATTGCTGTTCTTGGTGCGACCGCATTACTTGACGGGGTCAAACCCAACCAAGTATAATGTGTGAAGCCTCGGAGTAACTCGGGAAAGCTTGGGTTAATTCGAAGGACCGTCGCGCTAGCTGCAGCCAATGCGAGGAGGGCTTCGCGCCAGCTGCCGACGAGTGAAGAGAGGATGTGAGGATGAAGAGCGAGAAACGCGGTTGCATGCTCAAGTAGATGCCAGGAAGAAGAGGCGAAGTGTTAACACTTGATTTCTCACGTCTACTTGGTTTGACTTTGTTCAAACTCTAACATTTTTTTTGTCATGGACGCGGCTAACTTATTTATATTGTGGTTCATGAAGCGCTCGTGAAGCACCTTTGTTTCATGCCTGCGTTTTTGTTTTTGTTTTTAAGCTCTGTACAGCTATCAGCTGGAATTGAAATAGGTTAAAACATGATGTAAACTGGTTGAAACATAAATGAAACGTGATTATTACATTTAACAATTTATACTATATTACTTTCGCAGAAAAGAAAATTGGGATGAAATGATGAATTGTTAATCGAGCTCGGGACTCTTGGGTCACGAGTCAAACGCGCTGCCCCTAGGCTATTTAGGCACTTTTCTGCTCTTTACTGCATGGAACTGAAACAACACTGACGGGCTTCTAGCCTCACTTAACCAGGCAGCATCCCCGAACCCGTCATACATAGTAATCACACCAGCAACATCTTACCCCTCTGCCAGCGCATAAAAAACCGGCATACATATATGCATCGAGTAAAGGCAGCCTGGCTGGAGGTAGATCTTGCGCAGCATATGCCTCCCGCAGAAAAGCGCACTGCTCAGTGAGCAGAGACATGGATAAATGCGGCGGATTTGTGTGGTAATGTATTATGACGTTTTTCGGAGGGTAGATAGATCCATGATAGAAAAAAAATCAAATGAATATTAAGAACCTTCCATGTTAGGTAAAAATCTCACAGTATATGGCGTGATCTCAATCTGCTTTTTGAGAGTAAATTGAAGACTGTCCCAAAGCAGCAAGGCATTACGACAGAACGCGAAGCAATGATTAATAGTCTCTGGCTGCTGACACCGGTTTCCGTTCACTGACCGTGGCACAAACGGCCCCTTAGCTCGTTCGATGGACCCGGTTAAAGGGAGACCTTGTGTGTCTTATGGTGAATAAAAAAATAGTTAGAAAGTTTAAAATCAATAAAATAAATAATGAATAATAAAAGCAAAAATAATAAAAAGAAAGACAAAGAACAGAGTCCGCGTCTGCGAAGTAATATGCGAAGAGGACACCAGGCCGCTGAAGGGACCCATTTACACAATCGCGTCATAGCTTTTAGGCGGAGCCTTAGTATCCCCCGAGTTTCATTAGTGTCCAACGAATCTTTTTTTTCTTTCTATGACCCTGATTTTTCTCTCTTCTTTCATGTATGCGGCTAACTTAATTATATTGTGCTTCAGGTAGCGCCAATCCAGTGCCTGTGCCTGTCAGCTGCGTTTCTCTTTTTTGCGCGCTCTGTCCAGCTGTTGCTCTGTCCTGGCGTTCGGGCTGGCGGGCGATATTGCCCACGAATCTTTGTTTTTTCGCTTTCTTACCCACTTCTTCTTATTTCATCGAGACGACAAACTTCTGTTTATCTCGGTTTATGTCGCGTCCATCCTATGTTCTTATTCTCCTGGTTCTCGCTCCCGCGTATTGCTTTTCTACCCTGAAGCCGCTGGTTCTCAACGCTAAGTGTAGACAATAATTTTTTTGCGTGCGGAAATGCATCCTAGAAACATGCACAGGTGCGTTGCTGCGATTGTTGGGAGCAGAGCGCTTTGGTTCTTAGAGCTTATTAATGCGTAAGCATTGTATGGCTATGCTTGCGGTTTCGTGTCATCACGAGCTTGTCATCACGATGACGTTCGAACGAATTAAATTGTAAGAAAAAAAAATGATTGCATTAGATAGAGCATCAATCAATCTCACAGGAGAACTCATGGCGTGCATGCGGGGTAATTAGTTTATTAATCAGAGCTGAAAATGTCCAGAAAATGGGCGGGGTGGAGCAAAAGTGGCTGCAAATTTGAAAACACCGGAAATGGGTGGAGGTAATGCATGGCGCCAAATTTGAAAAACCGGGAGTATGTACGGAGCGAAGCGTGGCGCCAAATTTGAAAACGAAGCATGGCGCCATGTTTCAAAACTAAAAATGGGCAATGGTGGAACTTGATTAATTTAGGCAAAGGGGGCAAAGAGGGGCGAGGAGGCGTCGATGCTTGCACATTCGTCCAATGCAGGTGCCGCAGTGATCTCGTAATTTTTTAGACCAGGATCAATCACCTGATGAGGTTGCCCTTTCTTAACGCATGTCTGTGCTTCACAATTTTTATGGGAAAGCATTTCTTTTCTTATGAGTAGCGTGTACATGACCTGTCAGCAGAGCGTGTCTATAGAGCGTGTAATCAAAGGGTGTTCGTACGAACTGTCAGTCATCCATTATAGGAGTAATAATACAATAATTAGTTAAATAAATGTGTAATTATCATGAATGAACACTTGAGGCAGCAAAATGTTGGCGATGCTCTTAATACATTGCGGCTTCACCCTTGAATGGTACCTGAAGGGTTTGTAAGAGACATCGTCATACTGACTAAATAAATAGTTCTTTTCTGAAGCTAATTTTTCAACAGCAAAATATGGTCGGGAATATTTTATATGTAGCTGGAATGGCTGAGTTCATAGTTGGCAAGTGTGGAAATGTTGCACTGGACAAAGACCTGCTCACACGTTTGCAGCAGAATTCGCCTCTACACAGTGCCGCATGTCTTGAGTCCGGATCACACTCAGAGATATCTTATAGGTTCTCATGGCTCTCTCCTTTAAATTTCTCGTCTGCTAAACATTTCTTCAGCCGGATTGCTGCACAAGAATTCGTGCGTGGGTCAACTGGTATATAATGCTGTAGTCATGATAGCGGAATTTTTCTTTCTCCTGAACGATCTGACATTCTTTAGGAGCACACTTTGTTGAACCTGTTTCATGGCAATTTGTTCAGCATTTTATGTTTTTCTATGCTAAGAAAACGAGTGTGCACAGTGGCCCTTTTTAAGCATGTAGCTAGCAGGGAAAGGCCCTGCCAAAAGAGCATGGGTCAGAGACACGAAAAACTTTGGAAGTTATGGTAAGTCCCCACAAGAAACGCCACTCTCCCCGTCTTATCCAGATTACGGCTGTGCACATAAAACGCCTCGTGACTTGCCGGCGAGCTGACAGAGACCCTAGGGCTAAAAAAAAAGCAATAGGTGTCCGCCTCAGAACATTGTGAGCCTATAAACAAAAGTGGTGGTGGAATTGGTGCAATCCCTTTGGGTTGCGCACTATCGTCAATTTTAAGCGCCCTGAGGAATCCACGACGTGGGATGTGGGAGCTATAAAAGCAGCAGCAAAACTCGCCCGGCGAAACAAAGTGGCACCCCGCTGTAAAAGAAGACACGGCAGACGCAGAGAGGTGCCATCACACCAACGCAAACCAGAGCAGGAGCACGTTTCAGGGTTGTAAACCAAAACGATCCATTCTTCTCCGGCTCACATTCCTCAATTACAAGCTGGGTCTCGTTTTATTTATTCGTTGTATTTCTCGTGGCGCTCTAGGTGCTGACCCGGCACCTTGAGCGCCATTTCAGAATGTCAGAAGCCTAAAGTCTCAAGTAAGGAAGAGCACTAGTGGAATGGGTTTCGTCGGGGCTGGCGCCTCTGGGAAATCGGCTCTGCCTCCCGTGTGCGGCTACCGTGGACCAGCATCGTAAAACCCGGTAGCGCCTGAGAAAATTGGGAGGCGTCGTAACGCTCCCACGCGCAGAGAGTTGTCGGAAAAAAGGATAAAAAGGGTTGGTTTCCTTTGCTATTTGAGCACATTCGACGTTTTTTACATGCAGGCAACTTTTGTGCCGAAGGTGCAACACACGGTAACAATGCACGGCAGATTTCGTTACAGGGGCATCGCCATCTGGAAAAACGTAAACGAGAGTCACGTACGCCTAATTTTCATCATGACTTAGCTTACTTAGGGAAGTGTTTGTATGGGGTGAAACTCTTTTAGAAAGGATGTGCTTTTAACTGGGCCGTTCTGTGAGATTCACTTAAAAGAACGTCTTCTTGGGCGAGTTGGTCACAATTCATCTTTGGTACTAGGCGCGAACACACACAGAACACAAGGATGGGAACGGAACAAAGCGCTACTTACAACTGCTTTATTCGGAGGCACATCCCACACACTTTTTTATACGCAAGGAACACAATCAAATCAGGATCGATAAGGTGGTTCGCTTTTGCGTACTTTGTTGCCTGTTTACCATTTTGCATGACTCGCTTCGTCGGCGCCTTGCTCTACCGCCCTGTATGTCTTCTTACTTCTGCCAATTTTTTTCTCCGGAAGGGATCTCGACAAGTTGCTAGCTTTATTCTTGTCGCTGCTTGCTCTTGTTCTAGCTGTTTGCTTCAGCATTTCGGTGTCCGAGACATGTGGCAGCCTTGCCGTTGCTTGTGCTACGTTCTGGACTCTGCCCTGGCTTTCCCTCATAACCCTGGAGCCTTTTAACAGAGAGCGGCCCGAGGCGGCAGCTTTGCGTGGTAATTACCTGAGGGGCACCCGAAATGCGCCTAACGAGGAAGACGGGGAAATAGCACGAGCACGGCTGTGCGAGTAACACGGGTGGTAGAGTCCGGGTCGACGAATTGGATTTCGTCTCGAAAGAAGAAAAAGCAACCGTTATTGCCACCAATGTCAGTGGTTTTCAAGCCATGCTAGTAGAAAAAAATAACGTAGCAAAAACAAAAGAAACTGACCTGCTTTATTTGTTATGGTGAGTCTGTGCTCGCCAACTGATTCCGGGGATAGTTAACTTGAGGATTTCTGATGCGGCGGACAACTGATGATGTCATTTCTTCTCATTAGTTACTCACCTATATCACTGCAAACAACGCTCTTTTTTTCTCTCTTTTCTTAGTGTAACTTAAGCCACTTTCCTGGCACTGCAATGTGCCCCTGCATGATTGGGCGGTATATTCATTCAGGACTCTCCTGTTCAAACATCTAATGAGGCGATATGATGATGCCCAGATTTCTTCCTTTTCGACACCATACGCTGCCATAAACTGTGCTAAGCATTTTATTTTCAGTATTTTAAGAGCGGCACAAT